>PVKE010006683.1:24703-53519 GCA_004027555.1 Craseonycteris thonglongyai | reverse complement strand
CTGTAGCTTCTACTACTAGTAACAATGGCAAAGGCTTGCTAGATACTTTTATGTGGGTTGTCTTATCTATGTCTTAAAATAACCAGATGAGGTGGATACTAGTTATTATCTTTTTTTTTTGCAAATGAACAAACGGAGGCTTAGAGAAGTTCCTGTCAGAGTTGCAAAAAGTCCACAATGGCCTCCATCCCGTGATGATGACCAGTCAATGGGAAGCTTTCAGGCTCTCCTGTCCCTCCTGGAAACAGAGGGAGCAATTACTGCAGGGAGCCTGGGGCACAGGCCTCCAATGAGAGGCGCAGAGGGAGTGATGGGGGGTGGGGGTGGGCATGTTTAGTGCTGGGAGGTCACCTGGGACCCAGTGGCCATCTTGGCTTGCCGGCTGCTGCAGGCCCCCAGGATGCTGCTGGCAGGTCCCCAGGATGCTGCTGCAGGCCCCCAGGATGCCCCCAGGATGCTGCTGCAGGTCCTCAGGATGCTGCTGCAGGTCCCCAGGATGCTGCTACAGGCCCCCAGGATGCTGCTGCAGGTCCTCAGGATGCTGCTGCAGGTCCCCAAGATGCTGCTGCAGGCCCCCAGGATGCTGCTGCAGGTCCTCAGGATGCTGCTGCAGGTCCCCAGGATGCTGCTGGCAGGTAGAGCCTTGGTCCCTGGGCTTTTCCTTCAGCATTTCGCTCTCCTCCTGGTCCAGCACATTCTAAAGCTAAGTTGTACTATGAAATGGGCTATTGGCTATTGGCTGTCACTATTCTCAACTTTGGGTCACAGATATTTTTACAGGGCCTTTGTAGAAATAAAGATGTGAAGTGTTGGGGGTTTGTCACGTAAGGTGACCAGATTTTAACATTGGTAAAGCGGGACACCATTGACTGGGGGTGGGGGGTGGGGGGGTTCTTGATTAAAAATTTGGTCTATCTCCCGCCGTTCCCTAGCTTGTCGTGCATTCTTTCCAAAAATCAGGACTTTTTAAAAACGCCGCGGGATGCAGGACAAATTGTTAAAAATTGGGACTGTCCCGCCAAAAGCGGGACGTCTGGTCACCCTAGGTTTGTGGCACTATGGGAGGTCTGAGGGAAGTTCTCTACCTCTTCCTCAAATGGAACCAGGGAGGTTGCCACCCAGCCTTGAGCACCCTCACATTCAAGGGGCAGAAAAACCTTGTGGGAGTGAGAGAAACTAAGTAGGGTGTGGCCAAGATATTGAAACAATATTAGTGTCAGATGAGTGGATAAAGAAAATATGGGGGAAGCCGGGATGGCTCAGTGGGTTAAGCGCTCACTTTGCAGCGCTGGGGACTGGGGATCAAATCCCGGCCCTGGCCCATGCGGAACCATGTGCTGAACTGGGGAGTTCCCCCAATTCAGTTCTCTCTCTCTCTCTCTGTCAAAAATAAAAAATAAAAATAAATAAAAATAAAACATTTATTAAAAAAAAGAAAATAAAATATGGTGTATTGTGTGTACATTTACATATAGATATAATATTATAGAATATATATTACATATAATACATTATGTGTGTGGGCATGTGTATTATGTGTGTATTTATATATATTATATCAAATATATGTATAATACTATTATAGAATATATTTTATGTATAATATTACATGTATGCACATGTACACCCATACACACAATGGATTATTATTCAGCCTTATAAAAATGAAAATTCTGCCATTTGAGACATGAGTAAACTTGAATGATAATACACTAATTTATTATTTCATTGTATTAATGAAATAATCCAGACACAGAAAGACAAATACTGCATGATCTTACTTGTACCGGTATATAGAATCTTAAAAAAAAAAAAAAAATCGTCAAACTCACAGGCACAGAGAGTAAAGGTGATTTTCACTGTCTGTGGTTCAGAGGAAACAGGGAGATGTTGGCCAAAGGGCATAAACTTTCAGTTTATGATGAACAAGTTTGGAGAGCTAATATACAGTAGGTTGATTATAGTTTAAAATACCATATTGTGTACTTGGAATTTGCCAAGAGAGTAGATCTCACATGTTCTCATTATATACACACAAAGATAACTATGTGAGCTGATGGATATGCTAATTAGCTTGATGTGGTAACCATTTCACAATGTACACGTATAAGAAAACATTGCATTGTACACCTTAAATAAATGGAACATATTTGTCAGTCATACTTCAATAAAGCTGGAAACAAGGTGGAGTGTGACGTGTGCCGGAAGGGCTACCACAAAGAAGATTAGAAGGGGCTTCAGAGGACAGAGAACGATGTGGCTATACCACCTAAGAAGGCAGATGTCAGTTTAACATAAGAAAGAACATCAGATACTTTCTCTTGTTATTATTATCCTCACAGTTGCCATTTATTGAGGACAGTGCCAAGCATTATGCTAATAAGTACTTTTATCTACACTGGTTTAGGTAAACCTCCTGACCACCTGGGAAGGAGATACCTGTAGTTAATTAGTGTCCCCACATGACAGATGAGAAATTAAGTTCAGTGAAGTTAAGTAGCTGCTTAAACGTGGCTGAGTTAGCATCTGGAAAAGCTGAAGTCCCTACCCACATGTGGCTCCAAAGTCCACACTCTTAACCATTGAGTCCACCCTCTCCCACACCCTGGAGAGGGGCTGGTGAGTTCCCCATTCCCAGAGGTATTCAAGAGCTGCTGTAATTTGCCTGATCACAGCAATCACCCGAGAAGCTCTTCCACAGCCATCTCCCCAGGCCTCACCCTGAAACCACAGCTGAAGCTCTGGGGAGGGCCCGGGGTCTGCTTTAGGCGAGCGCTAAAGCAAGACTCGGAAGGCTGGCTTTTGGGAGTGCTGCACGGAGAGGAAGCTGGACCAGATGCCTTTGCGGGGCTCCCAACTCCTGCGTGTCCTGAGAATTTGTGATTTTATTTTCAGGCAGGTCCTCCCTAAACCAACGTGTCAGACTTTCTGGCACCTTCTGATGGCTCCAGGGCACCTGAGCTGTCTTCACAGCCGCCCTGATGCCCCAGAGATACGTGGAGCAGGGCTGGGAGGAGCCCTGGGAGCCAGAGGGGAGGAGGTGACAGGGAGAAGGCCCTTCATTTCCATCTCTGAGGGGTGCTCACTGATTCCAGCAGGCCAGCAGCTAGAAGCTGCCCTTGCAGAGAAGTCATCCCCTATCAGAGAGCATGGATGGAGGGAAGGAAGTTTCTATGGATCGTGCCCCTGACTGCTTTCGGGAGGTGGAAGATCGCTTCCTTTTGAATCATTGACTTTTGAAGATGGGCCAAAAGCTATTATTTGTTATAACAGCTAGTGTTCAGCAATATTTATATTAGTCCGTGGGCCAAGTACTGTTCTAGGTGCCTTCTATGTACTGATTCACTTAATCCTAGCAACAACCCTAAAGGGCATTATCATTATCCCCATTTAACAGATGAGAAAATAGAGTCTCAGAGACATTGAGTAACTTGTGTCAACAGTTGTAAACTGGTATAGCCGGCCTTCAAACTCCAAAGTCTACTCTACACCATTAGCCATTATTCTATACAGGCATACCTGGCTTTCTTGTGTTTACCTAATTACACTTCCTAGATGTCACATAATTTTTTACAAATTGAAGGCAAGACCCACCACCAGCAAAAAGATTATGACTTGCTTTATTGGGATACTTGCTATATTACGGGGGCCTGGAACTAAACCCACGATATCGCCAATGTATACCTGTACTGCCTTACTCCCGAGAAGCACCCTCCTCCCACCGTGTACTCTGCCTCAGTGGGTTTGAGACTCTCCTGAAATCCTCTTTTGGGGTCCAATTCTAGGTTAACAATATCTAAGGATTAATTGAAAATAACTAAAAACCAAGCTTGGGCTTTATGTTCCAGGAGGACCGTGTACTGGAATGGGGAAGCCCAGGCCTGGGGCCTCTGGCTAGGCTGCCTCTTCAGCAAACCCAGGCCGGTGGAAAAGGTCAGTTCTGGCCACTCCTTTCTTCCTGAGTGACCATGCGGTTGGGCAGCTCCATCTCACACCTGCCCCCTTGCCCTGCAACGGCTGGGCCTCCATTTGCCCTTCTGGTGAGGTGCAAGCTGGGGGTTGAGTCCAGGAAGGTATCTGGGAGGAGGGCAAGAGAAGGAAGTGCTACAATGAGATCAGAGGGCTCTTAAATGGAAGTTTACATCAGAATCACCTGTCAAAACCTGATGCCTGGCCTTACCTCCAAGGATTCTGTTGGAGTCCATCTGAGGCGTCTCAAATAAAAGCCTCAGGTGTTCCTGATGAGGTGGCCGATTGAGCGCAACTCCAACCAGGGCCAGAGTCCACGAGATCTTCCCTGCTGGCAGTTGTAGAGGATTGGATTCTGAGTTAATTCTACTCACACTGGGGCAACGGCATCAGTGGAGAATCCCAGAGGGGTGGGGCCTGGGCTCCTGAGTTTGTACTTTAACAGGGAGAAGGAGGTCACCCTGAGCTTCTCCCTGACTGCTGCCCCTCTTCACTCACCTGCAACCACTACCTGGCCTTTCCCTGGCCACCTGCTGAGTCCCTGAACTGTGAGAGGTGCCGAGGGGCACAAGAGTGGATTTGATAGGACAAGGCATAGTTCCTGGTTTCAAGGAACCCAGAGTCCAGCTGTGATGGTGGACAAATCAAGTGAGAAATGTCAAGGAACCTGGGAGTTTGGAGACAGAAACTGTGGGAGCCAGAGCCCAGCCCAGAGGTCAGGACAGCTGTGTGTTGGGGGAGGGGTGGCTCCCCAGCCAGAGGCTCTGCTGAACACTGGTCAGGGGCATCCAGGCGACTGGAGGGGAACCTGTGAGTGGCTAACTGACCCGGTTGGTCTGCAGGGTAGAGCAGGTGTGGCTTCCCTAGATGCAGGGCTTGCAGCGAAAGTCCTGGGCAGAGCCTACAAGGCAGGCAAGTTGAGGTCGCCTTCAGAAGGCCCCACGTGACCCCCCAAGGCACAGAGGGGCCACCTGAAATCCTCATGACACTAGACTCTCCCTCTACCCAGGAAGAAGGTGAGGGCGGCTGGGAAGTCTACAGGTTTGGGGACTTACTTCTGCATATTCCAGCCTCTTTTGCAAACCTTGAAAGATCCCTTGATAGACTCAGAGGGCTGGCCCAGATCCCCTCAAGTCTCCAGTAAACAGACGAGTTAACTAATAGTACAAGAAGCAGCAGAGTGGTGACGAAGTCAGCTTTTAATTGAGCTCTTCCTCCTCGTCAGAACTGATAGATGTCTAATGGAGACTGTCTCATTTAATCTCTGTAACTTCTCCATGAGGCAGAAGGACAGATGAGAAGACAGAGGCACAGAGTGGGCAGGTCACCTGCCTAAAGTCACACAGCTAGTCAATAACTGAGCTGGGACTTGAACAGAGCACTTTCATTGAGGAAGAAATAAAGATCCTCAGGATCTTTACTCTAATTGGTCAGTGTGAAACTCCTCAAAGTGTTAAACAATACTCACCTGTCACAGAATTAGAACCAGAATGAGGAAATCACTTAGTTCAAGGCACCACATAAAAAAAATAAAAAAAAATCCAACAGCCAGGGACAAAGTCAAAGTGAGTCTTCAGACTTGAACTTGCATTCTGAGTGTCTAAGTCACAAATCAAGAAGCCGACGCCTCCACAAGCCTATTTTTTTCCCCAGGGGAAAGGTGCTTTCTGGTTGGGCACTAACCAATGCTTGAAAAAGGAATAAAAGATCGGTTGCATTTCTGGAGCACGGTGAGTAACAAAGGGGGCCTCTGTCATTCTCTGGGTCCTGCAAGGTGACACTGCTAATCCTAAAATCTATCCTGCAATCACACGGCCAGGGAGAGGCCCCTGTTCCCCAAGCCCTCACCAGACAGTCACCCAGGTTCAGCGGGACGACGGGGGCCATGCTCACGTGGCAGGTTCCCCTCTATTGGGAAGAGGAGCTGCACAGCAGTTTAGTTTTTTTTTCAAACTTTCTGAAGACAACTCACGAGAAACACATTTTCTGTCACAACCCAGCTCATACATGCCTGTATATATGTCTCAGGAAACAGCACTTACTGTTATTAAACGCAGCACACTCTGTTATTTTCTATCTATCCAAATTCATTTGTTTTCAAGCTGGTTGTGAGCCGCTAAATTGATTTCACTACCCACTAATGGTTTGTGATCCACAATTTAAAAACACCTAGCACTGTGAGCAGGGACGCCCAATCGGACTTGTTAATGACAGGAATTTAGATTGCAGTCATTATCTCTACCCCTGTGCCTTTAAATAGTGTTTTGTGTTTACCCTACTTTCATCTAATCAGCATTTCTCAGTCTTCCATGGATTGCTTTTATTCTGGGCGATTTGGATAGATGTTTTCCTCCAAAGCGGTTCTTGGTTCAGATGTTTGAGAAATGATACATACTGTAGCCACATCTGACATGTTACAATGCACGGAGCATGTTCAAGGCTCTGAGAAAGTCTGAACTAAAGGACCTGATAAACCCAGCTTTTTTTTGGGGGGGGGGGTGGAGGGGATAAGGGGGTCCACAGAGAGCACAGGTATATTCCCTGAAACCACCCAGGGCCTGGCTGTGTCGCATTCTTTGTGATCCTCACGCCATCTCTGGAAGGCCAGGGGGGCGGGTATTACGGGTGTTGGAACAAATAGTTCCCCAACTTGTCTGGTCTCCCACATCGAGCTGGGCCAGAGCTGGGCCAGAGCCACGCCTCCTGACTCTCGGTCAGATGGGAAGCCCTCCGCAGTCCCACGGCTCCCGAGGAAGCCCCTGCACCCTGAGCTGTGTTCAGCGACAGTGCAGGGTGCTGAGAGTCCCCAGAGTGCAAAGCTCAGCCTGAAAGAGTTTCAGCTTCTCAGCCTGCCTGGGGGAAAAAGTGGACAGGGAGGGGGCCTTGTCCTCCCCTCGTCTCCACTCCTGAAAGGGGGTCAGGTAACTCGCATGGCCCGTATCCACTCCCCGGACTCCCAGCTTCTGTAGTGGGTAGGCATCCTTGTCCAGGAACCTGTCTTCAGATTTGTGACACCACTCTGCTGGGTTCCTTTACTAATTTTTAAAAATGTTATTTATTTATTATTTTCTTAGTTATTGTTTATACCCAAAACAACAACCAACCAAACAAAAAAACACAGGGCTATATAATAAAAATGTCTCTCTCTCAAAAAGCAAAAGGAGGGGATGCCGGGATGGCTCAATGAGCCGAGAGCTCGCTTTGCAGCCCTGGGGGTCTGAGGATTGAATCCTGGCCCTGGCTGGTACAGACCCATAGGCTGAACTGGGGTGTGCCCTGCACTGACCTGTGGAATGAAACTATATGGAAAACTAATGATGTACAACTATGGAGACTGCTCTGGGCCCTCCCTCTTCTCTCTCTCTGTCAAAAACACAAAACAAAACACAAATCTTAAAAACAAAACAAAACAAAACAAAACAAAAGGATATTTCTTTTCTATCCTACTTGTCAAATTACCCGGTTCCTTCCTGGAGTCAAACAAGTGCACCTATTTCTAGTATCTGTGCATCCACAAAGAAAAACATATGTATTAACATTCCCCACCACCCACCTCATTAAATGTTAAACACAAATTAACATACTCTGCACCTTACTTTTTAACTTAATGATAGATTTTGGCTCAGAGACATTAAATAACTTCCCTCAAGTTATCACACAGCAAATAAGTGGCAGGGCTGAGATTCAAACTTCTATTTTGACTCCCCGTCCAGTGCTTTCCTCCTATCTTAGTGACTCTTAATTTGGGGCAGACTGAGGCACTCTTGAAGGTTCTGACAGAAGCTCTCTTCCCCATGTCTCCAGGGAATGTCATGCATGAGTGTAGGTGTTGGGGGGCTCATCACAGTGCTTCAGTTTTAGGGCAGTGCTCAGACCCTGGTTGACATGGCCTGCTTTGCTCATGGTTTGTGGGACCCCTCACAGGAGCAGCAGTGTCACAAGAACTTATTAACACCTTTCAAAGGTGTCTTTGAGACAAAGACAACTTAAAAGAGCTGGTTTGTCACAGAGATGGGTCCCTTCTTCGCAGGCCCCAGGGGGGACCGGAAACCATCAAAAGCTGAGGCTGAGAAACCCAGCTTCCTGCTTCTGGCCTCAATTCCCCACCACCATCACCACCACGACCACTAAAAATAAGACCAAACCCAGCGCACTCCCTCCCCAAGTCATTCTCCTTGTGATTTATCTCCCTGCTTCCTGTTGATCCCGAAGGTTGTTTTATTTCACAGCCTCTGATCTCTGTTCACAGCCCACTGGGCACTGTCCCAACTTGAGAGGAAACAACATTTAAAAAAGAAAGACCTCTGGGTGAACACATAATGGAACACACAGACGATGTACTATAGAATTGTACGCCTGGAACCTATGTAATTTTTACTAACCAATGTCACCCCAATAAATGTAACAACAACAATGAAGACCAGGAGAACGTGTAAGGTGGGGAACAGCAGGGTACTGAGGGGCAATGCCCTGCCTTTCCTGGTGGGACCTGAACTCTGTTCCAGACCCTGTTCAAACGCTATGGTTGTGGGGCGATGAAGACAAAACTGCTTTCTGGAATGATTCAACCAGCACTGGGGGAGGACTGGGTCATAGGACACAGGTCTTTGGAGACAGTTAATGGGAAATGCCCATCTGTCCCTTGTAAAGCAAGGACCATTGGCCCAGTGTCCTAATTTTGTTCCCCAAAATGCCATCTTCCTGCCATAATTTCAAATTTTGTTCCCTCCAGGAGATTTAACCCCACCCTCTCCCAGTCCCTCAGTCTTACTTCACAACCTTTGTGTCTGTCTTCCTCAGCGGATTGTGAGCCCTTGGAGGACGTGGGGCATCCGTGTCCTCTTAATCACTCTGTTTAGAAATTACACAACTAATATATGTTTACTATGTGGAAGTGACAGGAAATTCAGAGAACACCCCCATCGCCCCACAAAAGGATAAAATTTATCCAGGATGCCCCGCCTGGGACTTGTAACATTTTGGTGATCTTTCCATGTTCCTGTGCAAACACACACACACGCACACACAATTTACTTAACAGAACAGAATCAAACTCTCTACATGTGTATTTCGAGTTCTTTTTGTGCCTGCTCAATAATCTTAAGTGTGTTCATATCAACATTTTACACCATTGAAAATCACTGTGGAATAGTCTATCAAATGGTTGTAATCATGATTTTCTCAACCAGTCTCCTGTTGTTGGGCATTTACGTTGACTCCATTAAAAACAAACAAACAAACAAACAAAAACCCAAACCCAAACCAAATATCTTTATTGAGATCTAATTGCCATACCATAAAATTAATCCATTTGAGGTATGCAGTTCAGTGGTTCTAGTATAGTTAGAGTTTTGTAATCATTACCATCTAATTTGAGAACATTTTTAACACCCCTAAAAGAAACCCCATAGTCATTAGCAGTCACCATGAGAGGAAACCTCTAATCTACATTCTGTCCTAATGGATTTGACTATTCTTGACATTTTGTATGGAATCATACAACAAATATGTGTCTCTTTCACTTAGCGTAATGTCCTCAAGGTTCATCCATGTTGTAGCATGTGTCAGTACTTCAATTTTTTCTGAATGCTATCCCACTTTATAGACAATACCACATTTTGTTCATGCATTCACCATTTGATGGACTTTTGAGCATTTTCCTCTTTTGGTCTCAATAATGCTGCTCTGAACATTTGTGTACAAGGTTTTATGTGGACATATGCTTTTAGTTCTTTCAAGTATACACCTAGGAGTGGAATTGCTGGATCATAGGGTAACTCGATGTTTAACTTTTTGAAGAACTGCCAAACTGTTTTTCAAAGTGGTCGCACCATTTTACATTCTCATTAGCAATGTACGGAGACTCTAATTTCTCCACATCCTTGTCAGCACTTGTCTTGGTTTAACCCCACACAGCACCCAGACCTGTCTCTTGAATATAGAAGCTGCCAAACTCGTGTTTGCTGGACTGAAATACACTTTCCCTGAACAGAAACCTTCTACGTCTCTGCAACTCATCTTCAAGCTCTGTCTCCCCAAACACCAGGCTGGACCCAGACTTCTGCACTTGGAGTTGGGGGAGCTGTGTGGAGGAGGAAGCATTTGAGGTGGGAGATGGTGGGGACTGGAGAGCATGGATTTGGAAGCACAGTCACCCACCTGAGACTTTGATTCAGTCCCTGTTAAGTGGAGGCTGATAATTGTACCTGCCTCATGAGATAATATAAACAAAACACCCAGCACAGGGCCTGGCACGCAGCAGCTTCCTTCCCCTTGGCCTAGGGTGTGAAGAGTTGACTCTCAGACGAGCTGGCAAAGGATGTGCCCCTCCCAGGAAAGAGCATGTATGATGACATCGTGGTGTGAAAGCAAGTGGCTGGAGTGAGGCAAGTGGAGGGACTGTGAAAATAAAGCCGGGAGGCAGTTGGGCCCAGATCCCCAACGAGCTCCTTGTATGTGCAGGAAGTCGGATTTCATTTTTCTTATAAGTCATAGACTCTCGATGGGGAGGGACAGGAGCATGACTTACTTCTCTGCAGCAATGGGAGGCTGGACTACAGGGGCTGAGGCTGGGAGCAGCAAGACCAGCAAAGAGCTGTTGAAGTGACTTCAGGTAGAAAGGAGGAGCCTGCACAAGCATGACAGAAGGGATAGAAAGAGGGCCCAAAAGGGAGAGAGAGCTATGAGACAGCATCAGAGAATATGACGGCCGCGTGGCTTCTGTTATGGCCCTGGGCACTCTGTGGGTCTCACCTTATTAAATCCTCACAGCAATCTTGCAAGGAGAAACCCCCTGTCCCCAGTTGCAGGTTAGGAAACTGAGGCTCACAGAAAGTAACTTGTCCGAAGTCAAGGCATCAGGCATACCATTTGAACCCAGGTCTGCTGGCTTGCTTTGACTTGGTGTCGCTCTGGGAGGGACTTAGCTATGCAGCAAATGAAACCTGGGACAAACTGGGAAGACAGGGGAAGCAGGGGAGGACAATTCTGTCAGAGGCTTGACTTGAATGGCAGGTCAGAGCTCAGGAGAAACAGAAGTGGGTGACTGGAGACCCTGAGCCAGCCCACCCATGTTTGGAGTGAGGGTGGGTCAAGGGCCCAGGAGGAGAGCGGGCGGCTCCCCTCCTCCTTATTCAGAGCTCCACCCAGTGCTGGGAGCTTAAATCCTCTGAGTTTGGGGCTATGCTGCGGGTGTCACAGGGCTGGGGGCTGAGGCCAGGCTGTCCCAAACAGCTGCCATCATCAGAGCTGTAGACCCCAGCCCCTTGCAGGGAAATGAGCACACTGAGTGGCGCTGCCTCAGGCCCGCTTGGGAGACCCACACCCTGGCCTGCCTCACGGGAGCAGGTGGCTGAGGGGCAGTGTGGAGATGGCATGAGATCCCCGCTGCACTGAGTCAGAGAAAGGAGGACGGACACCACACGTGGAGTCCCAAGCGGTCAGGCCTCACACAGAAAGGGGGACACCTTGCTTCCACTCTTCCCCAGGCCACACTCTCCATGGCCCGCTTCGTCTGCATGCCCTTCTTTGTTCCCAAGGCCCTGCTCACTCAGCCTACAGTTAGCAGAGGCCCAGATGGGGACATGGCAGGGCGCCATCTGGTCTCCTCCCAAGAGCCTCAAACCCTGACTCCCCGCACCTCAGCCTGCCTCCTCCCACCAGCCTCTACTCCTCTGCCCCAGAGTCTTTACCCATGTGCACTATCTGTCAATTAGGTGGCCTCAGTACCCTGCACACAGAAAGCCAGCCAGCCAAGCAGGGCAATCCCTGGGCCCCTGCCCGTGCCTCTTTTCCTTCTGGGTTGGGGGGTAGAGGGAGGGAGGAAGGCATTTACAGTCTCCTCTGCAGCTCAAAGTGGCCATGGCATGGTCTCTTTTGGGTCCACTGTTTCTCCCAGACCACAGTTGGAACTCCGGGGGTGGAGGTCAGGGATGAGGAGGGCTGGTGGCAAGGTGCCTGTGAGTGAGGGGGTGGCTGAGTAGGTCAGAGGGATGGGGTGTGTTTGTCATGGACACATGTTCCCTGACTGACTTGGGGCCTGGCTCAGTTGACCTTTTGGGTTGGAAGTGTTCTAGGCCACCAACAAGTGTGTCCAGTGACCCCTTCCTGAGTGTCGCTGGACACTCAGCCACATCTCTCTGGCCACTCAGAGGCCTCCAGGCATGGAGAAGGAAGGGGGGAGAGAAAGAATGAAGAAGAGGAAGGAGACGAGTCAGAAGAGGTACAGGGGGGCGTGGCCTCACATGCCTTTCGGTGACAACATCTGGACACCTGGAGTGGGCGGCTCCAGTGCCAGGCTCTTGCTTCACACTGGTTTCATCCCCTACGTCCACATGATGAGGCAGAGAGGCGCATCATCACTTTACAGCTGAGAAAACTGCGCTCAGGGAAGAAATGTGCCCAAGGCCACTCCGCTGGGTCTGTGGCAGGGCTCTTGGCTCCAAGTTCACATGCTTGCTTCCTTCTCAGCCACCCAGTCTCTGCCTCACCACACTCGCTTGATCTGGTGTCAAGTCTGTTGGCTTCGATCACAGCCCCCACAACCCACATCTTCTCACCAGGCTGGGTGTCAAGGGACACATGGGACTTTGTGTCAGGCCCCACATCTGTTCCAGACAAGATCCTGTCACAGCAGGGATCACATGAGCAGCTCTATGAGCTTCCCAAGGCGAGAGGGCCCAGCCACCATCCTGGGACGAGGGTGGAGCAGACCAGAGGCACAGGAGAGGCAAAAAATGGGGTCCTGAGCACGGAATAGGTGACTTCTCTCAGGGGTGACATAGTGAGTCAAAGGGCTCAGGAGCCAGAGACACCAGCCTTTGAATCCTAACCACAACTTATGGGTCACCACCTTGGGCCAGTAGTGTGGCCCCTATGAACGAGCCTGTTGGTCTTCACTCATAAGACAAAGCAAGTAACATTGATGTCTGCCCCGGGGGCATTGTCGGGAATGTGATTGCCCACGTAAAGCATCCAGAGCTCTTCCTAGAGACAGAGTTTATCATTCCCATATTTTCTGCCCTGAGGCTGACCCCTTCCAGGGCCCACATCACATGCTCTTGGAATCTCAGGCACCAGGGCTGACAATGGGGGCAGCAGGCTTCTGGGCAGTACATTTGTATACTTGCATATAATGCGAACAGGTAGGACTGTGGGCTCACCCTGCTGTGATCATTAATGTCAGATGTCTTGGAGGCTGCCAGTGAGATTAGCCCCCGCTTTGAGGAAAGGGGAAATGCAACCCTAATTGCTGACCACAAAGCCCGCCGGAGGATCTGAGGGAAAAGTGGACAGCCAGCAGTTTTGATGGGTCCGGTCACTCCCAGAGTCTTCCTGTACCCAGAGAACAGCCGCCCCTGACCCACCCCAGAGAAGCCCCGCTAAGAGGGCAGCTGGCCCCTTGCACACACTGCCCCAAGCAGGGCAGACAAGCCATGGGTCCTTCTATGTGAGCTAACAACTTGGTGGTGGTTCCCAGGTGATAACCTCTCATTATTTGTTGCTACTTCACTTAGGGAGGAGGCTGAGCACAGACAGAAGGGTGGAGGGAGGCCCAGGTGGGGTAGGAGCAGCACTAGGCTTTCAATGCACAGACCACACCCAGAAAAAAGGCCCTGCTCTTAACCAGACTTCATCTTTTGCAATAATTTGATGCAAGAGGCCTCAATGTCTTCCCCCACCTCAAAGCTGTTCCTCTTGTAGTGTTCTTTCATCCACAGATGGTTGAAAGATACTTTCCAAGAGGAATTCTGGTAAGTGGACATTCTTCAGCCTTTGCACCTTCATCAGGATGGTCTTCAGTGCCCATGCAGACTGGAGCCCTGGCCAGCGGCCCAGTTGACCTCCTTCTTAGTCTAGCTCTGACTCTGACGCTACTGGTTCCTCAAACTTCCACTCCAAGTAACACTTCTGCACGAGGAAACACGTGCCTTAGGAGCTGGGGCTACCAGGGGAACAATGGGTCTCCAGGTACGAGCTCTCAGCACAAAGGACAGCGTGGACCAGAGAAGTTAGCAAAGAAGTGTGTTTAAGAGCAATGGAGTGGCCGATGCTGGGCAGTGCAGTGTGGGGCTGGAGGGGCATTCATACCGCTCTCTCCAGTTTGTGGCCAGGAACCTTGGCACACCGAAAAGCTGGTCTGCCCTGGATCAGGTCCCATTTTGCAGTGGCAAAGAGGCCACCAGCTGCCTTTGGAGGACAGTAGCCATGTGACCATTGACGGCTGGGAGGGCAGTCAGTGCTGGGAAAAATCTATATTTGGAAGAGGATGCAGAATTGGGTAGGAGGCTCGTTGGCCTTATCAGGGCCCCGCAGTCTAGCATGGCACCAGGGCAGATGGGCTGCCTGACCTCCACTCTATTGGGCTTGGCTCAGTGACATAAGAGGGAGGGCCTTGTCCTCACACAACCCGGTGCTAGTGTCATCCTACTCCATTGACCCCACCAGCCTTCATGTCACAGCCAGCTGCAATGGGAAGAGAAGTTGGCTGGCTTTCAAAGTCAAGGGTGAGAAGAGGCGTGGCACTATGCAGACTGGGCAAATACTGGCAATGGCAGAAGGCAGGGGAGGTGCTTCTGAAGGACAATTATCACCTGTTTGATTCCCGAGGATTTAGACAGGAGTTAAACAGCTCTGTTAGAATTCATTCAACTTGGAGTATTAGCCACATTTCTCTCTGGTAGCAGAACAGTCATGGTTTCGACAAGTCAAGGCAGCGAATGATTGACAACGCTTTCCATTTCCCATGGAGGTAGAGTGATGGCCCAGTGTGACCTCCTCTGACATTTACCAGCGACATGACCCTGGACAAGTTGCACATCCTTTCAGTCTCCTTCTTCACCTGTAAAACTGAAAATCCATTCTTATGAAATTAAACACAATAATGTATGTGAAACACAGAGCCTAGGACATAGCGGGTGCTCCATAGGTGTTTCTTCCTAAAAACAGCCTTCCCTTCCTTTACCTTCTCATCTAATTGGATAGTAATTGACTAATTCTGATTTTTTTTTGTGTGTGTGTGTGGCAGTTTTGTAACTTTGACAATCAGCAGCTAGTCTTCATCTACTTTAACTGTAGATTTTTTGAAAGTGGTGACAGGTACACAGGTAACCGACGTATGGAGCTAATTCAGTGAATCTTCATCCTTGTTACGCTTTCCAGACAAGTGCATCTGATATACCAGGGGTGGCCAACTTTTCTGTAAATAAGATCTACTTTTTATCTTAAAAGTGTGTCGCGATCGACTTGTTGGCCACCCCTGAGCTAGAGTATAAACTCTGATACCCCATTTTGTCGGTTTCTTAGGATTGTATGTTACGATTTGACACTTCAAATCAGCCGGGCGCTGTATTGGCGCCGCTCCAGTTGCTGCTTCAAATCAGCCGGGCGCAGCAGTGCCGCTCGAGTTATAAGAACTACAGTCTCTTCAAAGTCCATGGTACACGGAATTCCACCCCAGACATGGTGAGCGATCCACGATCAACCAAAATTGGCCTCGCGATCGACCCGTGGATCGCGATCGACTTGTTGGCCACCCCTGTGATATACTATGGAACATTCCTTATTCCTTTGGTCCTGATGGCTTTGTTGAGTCTGGTGTCATTGTGCACATCTGGGTTCCCATCTCCTTTGTGGCAAATTTCCGGATCTCTTTGAATGCCTTAAGGGCATGCTTCTTAGACCCATTCCATGGGTGCACTTGTGAAGGTTGATGTGTATTCTCGGGTCACTGCCTTGTTGGTGGCAGAATGGCTGTTCTTTTCACCACCGTTCTTTGTGGGAGTCATCCTGCTGGGCCCAAACTGGAAAGGAAGAGCACCTAATTCTGATTTTTAAAATGATACCCTGTTTAAAAATATGAGTACAGATTCTTTGACACTCCTCTCTTTGAAAGGTGGGAACTAATAGCCCTCCCCTTGAAGAGTGGCTGAACTTAGTATCTCACTTCTAATGAAGAGGATATGGCAGAAGTGAAGGTGTATGTATAGCTGCTGAGGCATGGCCATAACAAGCATTGTGATTTCCACTTTGTTCTCTCTGGACTGTGACCCAGCCCATCATGAGGACACTCAAGGAGCCCATGGAGAGTCCCATGTGGGGAGGAATGATGTTCTCCCACTAGCAGCCAACAGCGACTTGACGGACATCTGGAAGCAGCATCTCCAGCCCCGGCGAGCCCTCAGATGACAGCAGCTTCAGCTGATGTCTTACCTGCAACCTCTTTTTTAAAAAAATATTTATTTATTTATTTTTGACAGTGAGAGAGAGAGAGAGAGAGAGAGAGATAGAGAGAGAGAGAACTGAACTGGGGGAGCTCCCAGTTCAGCACATGAGTCCGCACGGGCCGGGGCCAGGATTCAATCCCTGGTCCCCGGCGCTGCAAAGTGAGCGCTCAACCCACTGAGCCATCCCGGCTTCCCCTACCTGCAACCTCTTGAGAGACCCCAAACCAGAAGGCTCCTGAATTTCTGACTCAAAGGAGCTGAGATATAATAAATGTACATTGTTGCTTCAAGTCTCTACATTTTAGAGTAACTTGTTACACAGCAATAGGTAACTAATACATGCTATGAAACTGCATATAGGTAAAGGCATAGCTGTAACTAAATGGAAAGCCATTAGAATGAGATTTGAATGATGAGAGTAGAGTAGTAAATGGAGTGGGTATACTGTAGGTAAGAGTCTGTTTCTTTCAACCAGACATTTTGGAGGCCAAGGCAAAAATGGACATTTATATTAGAACGACTTTTCTTTTTGCTCTGAATGAGGATATGTGTTTGCCATGGGGGCCTTTATATAAATAGTACTACACAGTATGGTGGGTGGTATCTTGCAGACCTTGTAGCTACCGTAGATCACACTGAGCATGTTTGAAATGATGCACACAGTTCACTTATAATGCCACACTTTCTGACAGTTTTCAGGAACTTTTGGCATTACAAAATTAGGAAAAAATATACATTGTATCTTCCAAAAATTTTACATAGGTATTAGATAATATAAAGTGTCTGTATATAAACGTACATGCATATATAAAAATTAGTTTGCAGGGTATATATGGCCCTCCTCCCAGCTAGTGTTTTGGTAGCACTTGGCCCCTGCTCATTAGCTGTTGTGTGAAGCATTAGTAACCCACTCCTGCTGCCCTGTAGCACTTGTCTGTGGCTGAGTCTGTTGTCACATGGGCTGCTCTCATTGAGATCAGGGCAGGCCCCTTCCCATCTCTGCCTCACTCCTCTTCCCCAATGGCTGGGGTCACATGACACCATCATCTGACTGTGTTCTCCAGCACTAGTCCTGATGAGGCAGGAGGACAGAGGTAGCTTTAGCTCCAGGCTCTGGGACTCACTCAGCATGAACCACGCTTACCTGCAGGCCAGTCATGACCTTGTGTATTGGCTCCAGGCACTGCCTTGCTCCTGGGATTCTGAGCAGTACCATGTACCTCAGCTCTGATAATAGGATCCCTGTCTGTCATTCTCCTTCCGCCTGAGCTCCTGCTCTGAAGAACTATACTCAGGCCGTGGAACCCTGAGGTCCTGCCTTGAACTTGCCATTGCTTCACAGGAAGTAGAGGAAGCTCTGCTCTTGAAGCCTGTGGCTGGGGCTCCTGATGGGGACTTGCAGCTTCCAGGTACAGACCACTTTACCAGATTGTGTTTTTGGTCAATTGCCACGTCCTCCAGATTCCATGTTTCACCTGCTGGGCCGGACTTCCCACTAGCTGCTTCAGCTCACGCTGTTCCCCTAATGCCTGACTTTGCTCAGCATGTGGGTAGAATTCCAGAGCTTGCCCCACCCAGTCTGCCCTGTTCCTCTGCAGTTAATTGAGCCATGCTCAGCTTGACTTTAGCAAGTATCTGTGCACGTACTCTTGCTCAATATTAACCTAAAGGTCAAAATGGAGGCAGGAGACTGTACAAAATCATTGCAGATACATGATTCTAAAATATTTAACTATTTAGAAGATATTAAAAACACAAAACAAAAATGAAACATCTCACAATTAGCACACAACATAATGTAAAAGGCCTAACACACTCAAACATCCGGGTACAGTGGAAGCCTCTTCTCTCCTTCCCCTCACTGTGGACCAGTAGGTATAGGCTGTCCCAAAATTCATGCAAGATTTGAATTTTGCGTCATTTGTGCGGTAAAGTGTTGCCAATGAAAAAAAAAAAAGCGTGACAGCTGACAGTTCAGGGTTATTAAAAATGGAGCGCTACACGAAAGAACAATGCATTTTCATTGTTGAGCAATGAAAATTTACAATTTTTAATTATAAACCTGTGTTTTCTATCAAAATTACTTCTTGTGTGACTTTTGGGACACCCTTTATTTGGAACGCATTTTTGGCTGTCTTAATAGCCTCAAATGACCTTTACTTTAATTGAAACAATCGAAGCCAACATTTCAAAATAGAAATCAGGTAGGAAGTAATGTTTAACCTTAACTTGTTAGTCCAGTAAACAGCTTCGGAAGAGTATGCCTGTGCCTGCCAACAAATTGGCTGTATCTCCACGTTCCCTCATAAAACTGTCAGGTCATCTATTCTGAAGTCAAAGTCTATCAAACCAGTCACCACTGAAATCCAGCCCTGAGAGCATTACTCAACAGGAAAGGGGTGAGTTATAGAGTGCAACGACTTCCTCCATGGCGCCTGCTCAATACGAATCTTCAGAAGCTATTGCTTTTGGAAAAAAAAAAACCCAATTAGTTTAGATCCTGTTTATGAAAACATGCTCCGTGTTAAGTAAGGACAGGCACTAGTCTGGCAAATCTCTACAGAGGGTCTCCCTGCCTTGCAGACCCAGGTCAAACCAGGACTGTCATTAGCAAGGTTTTTTAAACCAAGAAAAACTCATTTAAGTCAGGAGTACTGGTAGAAAAATCCATAGAACAGTCTATATCTTAACTCCTGCCGTTTATAACCATACAACTTTGTTTCCATTCCCTTCTATAAGGATATTATTCCTTCGAGAAATCCAAGACTTTTTCTTGAAAAATCTCAAGTTCAAGTATCAACTGGGTAGGACACTGTTTGGTCTAAGAAATTCAAGTTGGTCTTTCCATAAAAGGCTGGCATATTAACTGGCTTTTTTTGAGGTGCAGTCTATGTAAGTAAACAAACAATGAGGAAAAATCTTGTCTATAAGATTTTGTATTACATATTGGTCCTTATTTGTTGTTTCAAAAGCACATTTAAAATTTCAGAATGATTTCTTAGAAGTTTAATATTCTTCAGTGTACATCCAAATTAGATTAAGAAAAGCAATGCTATTGATCTAAAGAATGGTGTTTAGCAAGGAACTAGTACTTTGCCTAGTGACAGGAGTAACTTGGATAAACAATAAGTTTTTTTTTGGTTTTCTTTTTTTACCATTATAAGCAAGGTCAAGTCGTGCCCTAGAGAACATACCTAAAGTAGTTTGTATAGGAATAAAACAAAAGCTCGCTTAGCCAATAACCTTCACCTCTGATTCAGTCAAGACTTACTCAACCAGAAATTATGTAGGCCTTAAAAATCATGAACTGGATATACATTCATCTATTTTTCTGCTAAATAAATTATTATTATTTTTTGCTATGGAAGGATTATCAAAAAGTACCACCAGTCTGACATTTAAGGTATAAATGGCATTTATAAATAAAGAACTCAGATCATGATTAACTTAAGAGAATACACAAAAAAATCTCACTAAAAATCCAAGAGACTTGAAATTTTAGAAGAAACAATTGTGGATGAATAAGAAACAGACTTAATTCTGCAATGTTTCTCTTCATTATTCTTTATAATAAAGTTCTAAACATTAATTTGCAGATAAACTTAGAAAACTGTGTATTTCTCTATTTCTCGGTTACGATCGGATGTGCTTCCAAGGGAGACTGCAATGTACAGAAAAGCATCAGATGCAGACTTGAAGACCTTTGCTCAAGTCCTGGCTTAGCGGCGTGTAAGATGCATTTAGACAAGCAGTTCTCTGGAAGACTGATTCTTCCCAAGTTAGAACAAGAGTAGGATGTGAGGAACAAATGAAGTAATTTGGTATCTACAAACCATCCTCAACATTGCTGTGTCTATCAATGTGTCACCAGAATGAAGATCTCAGTCCAAGTTCCAAGATATTTTTAAGTTCTATTAACTAAAACTAAATTTAGACCCAGGATTGCCCCCTACTGGTCATCCCAGAAGTAAAATCCCTTGGAAATGCCTGAATTTCCAAGTTATTTTTTTCTATGAAAAGTTCCCCAAGGGCTTATCCTTGTTCTTATCTCCAGCTTGGTACACTAGTTTTCCTCCAAGTATACTCATCTAAATAAAGTTGTAAGTAGTACAGTACATTCCTTTTCTTTAAAAACTATCTCTAAGAACTAGATTAAATTGTCTTTTCGGGTTTTTTAAATACCGGTAACTTCCCTTATAATGTCTCTCTGCCCCTGACATTAGAAATCAAAAACAAAACACAAAAAACAAAAATAAGAAAAAAAGGAAAAGAGAAAGGGCTTCTGCCCAAGTCTTCTTGCATCTTAAGCAAAGGTATAGATACCTTGTCTTCCAGGTGTCATGCTGAAGATTCAGGAGCTGACCTCAGGTCATTCCCACTTTTCAGTTATTCAATTTCTCCATTCTAGGCTAGGGGCAACTTGTTGAAAAAAATGTCTTCCAAATCGAAAGTGAATATTTTATCTAAAGTCTTTATCCCATCTTATATCAAAGCATGAATTCACTATGGCTGGATTTATAGTCCAAACTAAGAAAATTGCTTCTTCCTAAAAAACAAAAACAAACACCGCCCACCCCCCAAGACAAACACACATACACAGGAGCCACACAGGGTCTGGCATATAAATGGCACAGTAATTTTAGAAAGCTGAATTTCTATGGGTGAAATACTAGTACCTCCTTTGTTTTCTACAAGTCCTAGTTTCATTTACAAAACAAGGAGGATATCACCTACTTTGTTGGGATAGTGGGAAGGCTAGTGAGGTAAGTATTAAAAACACTTAGCATAATCTTTGATACACAGAAGGCACCAACAAACAACAGAAATTATCTCTTCAGTCAAAAAACGTCGTTTTAAAAGAGGCATCATATTGCCAGTCTTGGGATTGAAAACTCCACTGAAGTCATTTTCTATTGTGTTTTTTTTCTGAGACTACACCTTAAAATTTCAAAGTATTCTCCATAGACATCAGAATTCCTGCTGGTGGCATACGTATTGGTGAACTGGGACAGCAAAGTTGAGAACAGTCGAATGAGGAGAAAAATAAGCAACAAAGGAAATATATTCCAAGTTCTGGGTATTTTACAACAAACATGGTGGTGCCTACAGTCCAAGAAAAAAGGAAGTTAAATACAAGGACCAGAAACATACTGGATTGTTAGGTCTATTACACCCTCTAGTGGCCACAAAGGAGACTTCTTTTTAAAATCTCAGCCAAGATTGCAACTTAGATGTGTAATGTATTATTACCCTTCAGTTAAATAACATAATCAGCTTGCCTTTATGTGTTTTCTGCCTATGTCAAAGAAGAGCCACTGTTAAGAGAAGCCAATGCAGTCATATATTGATCTATTTGGTTCTCTTTATTCCCTGCTGAATAAAAATACTAATCAATAGAAGAAAAGGTGCAGGCAACATTGCCTTTCATGCTGTATGGTCTCTGTAGTGAGCACTGAAGATAATCGTCTTTGTTGCTTTATGGAATTTTGAAATGAGCATATTTCTAAAACAGCAATTTTTCTCCACAGGGTTATTTACAAGCTAAGGTAATAATTAAATATGCCCAAGACTATGAATCTATTCTTCTCTGCCCAAACCCTTCATTTTTATAATGGGTAATTATAGTAAAAACTTCAATTAACCAGAACCCTCAATTAACATGATTTCCCCTCTTGCACTCTATTTTTAGGACAAAGTGAAGAAGAAAAACTCAAGAAATCATGTGAGGGATTTAGTTTAAAAATCTTCTTGGATGGATTAATTATGCTATGCTAAATAGAAAAAAACCCCACCAGATTAAAATTATACTCACACTATGATACCCAATATATAGGAAATAGATATATAACTGCATGAGAGCTGGAAGGAAATAAATTTTTTTTGACTGTTAATGTGGAATTGTGATATATTTTCTATTCTATTTTCTTTATTATTGCATTGTTACATAAATAAAAATCAAAGGGTAATGTAAATAAACTCAGTACATATTCTGTAACATTTTCTATTCTACATCATTAGATCTGAACAACAGAAATGAGACTGAGAATCCTAAATTCTTCAAAGATCTTTAGATCTCACAGATATAGTTAAGGTCACCATACCCTATTAACACACAAAAATGTCATTTCGAGTATTTTTCTTCCATCCCTTATTCAGAAGCATTAATCATACTCAATAGCCCACAAAATAATTCAGGCTAAGTAACCACCCTGAATTGAAAGTTCATGATACCAAATCCATCTATTTAAAATACTGTTTATTTGTGATTTAACATTAATTAGCATTACATCTAAGAGCAATATCAGATAACATTTATACATTTTCCACAGGACACAGAAGTTCATTGGCTCATTCTTTATGCCAAAGCAAGTAAATAGAGGCATTAGCAAAAGGTGCAAATAGTTCACTGTTGTAGTTTAAAAAATATTTATGCACACTGCATTCATTTAAGATATATATATTTTTAAAAAGTTATGGAAAAGCATAGTTCACAGGTTAATGTTTCTACATACGTTGTAATACAACATAAATGATGTAGAACATAAAAAAAAAATCCTCAAATAAAGAATTAAGCAACTGAAAGTTTTCACTAAGAGATTAAAACACTGATTCCAGTAGTTAGTGAGATCAAGAATGAAATTTCTGGCTCTGTTTTAACTTTGCATCATCACACACATACAGTCAAACAGAACCAGCCCAGACAGAACACACTGTAATCAATGTAATGTTTTACACCAGCCCAGACAGAACACACTGTAATCAATGTAATGTTTTACATGCCAACTTGTCTTCCAGAAACACTTCGGGTTATATTTACCCACTGACAATTTTGGATCATTGATTTTACATAGATTTGTGACATCACTTGGGTCAAGGGGAAAAAAAAAACTATATTAAGCCTAGGTTTAAATTTTATTTACATTAGAAAGATAGTTAACTGAAAAGAAAAGAAAAAAATTGTAAAAATCAAGAAGTGGTAGTTTTCTCATTGGGGGGATTAGACTTACCAATTTCTTCTAGTGCTGCCTTCTAAAGATAGATCACTTAAAAGATCTGACTGACCCTTTTAAAACTGAAATATCAACCAAGAAATACAATGATTTTTGGCAGAGAAGCAGAATTTTAGTAATTTGGGACATGTTTCGAATAATTTACACTTCAAATCCTATCATGACTATGAGTCATTATCAAACTAGAATTCTTATTTTCATGACATCTCTTTTGTTCCCTTCATTTTTCACTTTCTCATTCTTTTCATTTGGTTACTATTTGAGAACTTCTTCATTCATTAGTAATACTAAGAGAAAAATACATTATAAGGTTCAAATATGAATCTAGTTATACCTTCAAATATTCTACTCCCCTTTGGATACTGAGTCCCTGGATTCTTTAATTCTATTTAAGTATGCTTAGTACCAAGCAGCCTCAAATTTGCTCTATTGTTAAATGATTGGCTAATATGCTTATGACACTTTTATACTGAATGGTATACAAACATCTCAACATATAAAAATTGTTTTTGCCAGAGTTAAACTAAATAACCCATGTTATGTGTACAAAATCCCCTTTGTTGAAAAATAAGGGGCTTTCTAAACTAATAAAAAAGGACGTTTTCAAAAATTATAGTTTACTAAAATGACCTTTTATTTTTTTTGGCAAACAAAGTTACTTTCGTGAGAAAATTTTATACTATGAATAAAATTCCAAACGAATCTTTTCTTATATATTCTTTTAAAAAATTATGTGCCAGTGTATACTAATGCTATAGATTCTTATCTTCAAAGCTTTTAAAGCATTCTGTTAATGCCCATTGAAACAATGGGAACCCAAAAGATAACAGTCTATAACCAATGATAAAAAATTATAATCTGATTACCAAGTGAAGCAGATGTTGAGAAATAAACATTCTCTCCCTTGTTCACTGGTAATTTCTTTCCAACAGATATTATAGAGAAGGTTTGAAGTAATTCAGACAGATATCTGTTTGTGCTGAATTACACTACTTCATGAGGGCAAAGCTAATTAAAACTTGCACTTGTTTAAAAATTGGTTTTTTGACATATAAAATGAGAGATGAATTTGAAAGTGTTTTTTTCATAATGTTTTTCCTTTTAGTAAAACCCCTTTCCAGTTCTTAAAGTCCAGTTTGCTATATACCCCTAAACTTATCTACCACTGCTTATTAACGATCAACTTAAATGTGGTATTTAAATGTGCAATGTCATATTGTAATAATAGTAACTATAAAAAGATGGTATTTAGGCTTCAACTTTCTCCTTTTTTTTGTTCTTTTTCAGAAAAGAAGGAGTGCGAAATTTCTTCTTTTTCTTGGATGGTGATTTTGAAGGCGAGCCTTCAGGTGACAGGACTTCTTCAATTTTTTCTGGAGACTTAATGGTGATCTCGATGTTTTCTATGGTCGTGCTGGTGGTTAACCTGCTCACTTGCTTAGCAAGCTCATCTTCCACATCGTGCAGGTCATCCTTGCCGTTTACCACCATGACAGGCACTTCCATGGAGATGAAGCTCTTGGAAAACAACTCATGGTTCTCTATAAAGGGGGAGGGTGTTTTTGGTTATTTTATATAGTTAACATCTTTGCTCTGTTTTACAAAACTGAAGAGTTTTAGCAATGTACTAAGGCAATATTTTAAGTCCAATAAAGAAAGCCCATTATTTTGATAGACTGGATTTATGAGCATAGGGCTAATTTTCTTAAATAGTATAAAGGAGAAAGGAATAAAATTGTTGGACCAAACATGAAGGCTAGGTAATGCCAGTTTGATAACTTGACAGTTTCATTGTAAATCAAATCAAAATAAATAAGGGAGACAAACATATTTTTCTTTAATGTGGGGGTCATTTGGCAATCAAAACTGAAAAAATTTCATGCTTCTGATTAGAAGACATGACAAACCAATTTTAATTTCACAAATTCTTAAGAAGGGCTACCAAAATCCAAATTAAGCTAAGTCAAGAAAAGTAGCACCCCATTTAATAAAAAAATACAGTGATTGGAAACTTCATGTAATCCATGGCAAACTTACTGCAATCGGGTGTTCCATTTCCTTACATACAAACAAATGACAGATGAACAATTCTTAAGATTAACTCAGTGAATGCTATGGGAAATTACATTGAATACCTTCTAATTTTTCAGGGATATTTTGCGGTGACTGAGTTTGAGACTGAATTTGTGAAACAGATGAAGCGTCATCTGACAGTAATTCCTGCTCAGCATCTGTTGGATAAGAGTTTAGTTAAAAGCCATGCAAATCAAAGAAGCGTAAGATTTCAGGGAGGTTAGTGCATATATCAAATGCCTGCATACACAGAGATGAGAAACTCTTCAGCAATGAGCTGAGCATGCTAACAGTTACCCCATCCATCAATAACTGTGCATTAGGAGGCGGTTAATGTGTTAAAACTTCTGGCTGCCAATAGTGATTTTACATACATGCTTACTAAGGAAGCATGGGTACTTGCAGCCCAGGAAGATAATATGTATGCATTTAGCTTTCGCTGGAGTGTTAGAAAACCAAAATATATTGAGCATCCAGATGAAAAGAATTATGAAGCCTCACCAACAATGTAATGCGGCAGAATGCTTCACTGACTTTTTGAACAATATCCAATTAGTGATTCCTTTCAGAGCAATATTGGTGAGCTAACTCAGGAGATCATAATGAATGTGGGAGAAACTATAAAGTTATATATAAAAGGTGATGGTTCTAGAGTACAATACCTGGCATCTTTAGGCTTTCAAAAAATAAAAGATTAAAGAGGGATATTTTACAAAATACAAAAAGAGAAAGATTTCAACCTTATGTTAGAATAAACAAATTCAATAATACCATTTAGAACATTTAGTATAATCACATTAATGAGTCAATCTTATTTCCTTTTGTGACAAAGATACTAATAACACCTGATAAAAATTGTTCCCTGAGTGATCCAAATGTCATTAGTTCTTCCTACATGATATCTATCTAATATGGAGAAAAATTATTTAACTATTGGTTCTGTTTTGCTTTGGGTAAAAATTTCAACTGTATGTGTGGATGCTCTAAAGCAGAGGCTCACACTCTCTTTTGGGGTCACAGACTCCTTGTCCCCCACCCTGAATCCCCCCACCCCCACCCAAATGTATATCATACGTAAGTAAACATGTATTTTCCAGATGGCTTATGGACTGTCTGAAGTTTATGCAAAGATCCAAATTGATAACCCCTCCTACAAAAAATCTATTCTTGAGAAAAAGAAAGCTAGTATTTTAGCTGAGGTGTTTTCATCAATAATTCTAAAATATGATATTTTATTTAGGGTTCTGAAGTCAGGAAAACTCAACCTCATTAGAGTGCCCATGTGCTTAAGGAAAGTTACATTAAAATTCTAGCAGTTTGCTTTATATTTTGATTTAGAAATTATAATATTGGCACCTTGGAAAACCCAGGAAAAAGAGATTTTTCCAAAGCATTCAAGCCACATACCTGTGAATCCATGGTTATATCAAAGTAAAAAAGTTTTTAAAAGCCACATATGCTAAAATGTTTAACTCTATTAATGTATCTACATTTACTTTAGCTAAAAATTCTTTACTCATCTGTGAATTTCACTTTACTTTAGAAAACTTTTTGCTACAAATCAGACTGATTTCTGAGGAAAACTACATGTTAACATACATGGTCTGTGGTAGCTCTTTGTAGTTCAGCTTAACCTGTACTCAGGACTGAGAGATGACATAAAATAATAGATTGTAAAAGGAATTAAAAAAACAAAACAACATTGATGGCTTTCTATTATCCACCTCAAGTTGCCCTATTGTGAATAGTATGGTTATCCTATGCTTAATCTAACAATGAACTAACCTTCCAGGCCTTGTTGTTTACGTTCGATTATCTTCTTATATTCTTCAAGTTCTCCTTCTGTGAGATGACTGAAGGGGTTGGGAGGAGCTGGTGGGCCAAGGTCATCATCTTCAAACTGCATGGTCTTACAAACAAAAACATCAACTTGTCATCAAGAGCTTCACTTACTATATTAATATCTATATATTTATATGTATTTACATTTATATACAACTTTACGCAGCTATACATACATAAATAAATAAATGTATATATGATGTTTGTGACCCCCCATCTTATAACAATCATAAGAAGCGATAAAGCAACATGCTCTGCTTAAAAGACTCCTATCAGTTCAGTGCTTTTAGACTACTGAGCCAATGGACTAAAACTGCCAGTGATGTTTCCTCAATAAACCTTACAGGTCAATTTTGATAACTCTTAAAAATAAAAATTCAGCCAAGTTCTAATAAGCTTCATATAACTACAAAATTTGTTAAGGATTGGCTTTTAAGATAAAAAGCCTTTGTGGAAAATGATTAGAAAACTGAAACTGTAACCAAAAGATCTTTAAATCTGCTATGAAAACAAAACTTGTAAGTACTTGCTCTGGGAAAGGAATTACTGAGACTTTCAGTTAAACCTGGCAGGTTGAACCCATGCATTTAAAAAAATTCTTCTCAAAACCTTACTAAAATGATATAGAAAGAAACAATAACAAAAATAGTATAAACTTTTAAGGACAAAAACAGGAGAGGAGAAAACAGGATGAGACAACTAAGGCATTTCTGGAAGATGGGAAGCAGGTAGACGGTGGACAGAAAAGTTAGAAAGGTGAACTTGGCCCCACAAAGAGGATACACATGAGAAGTGTGCTCACTGCCCTTAAAACCTGGTGAAGCTCAGAAACTAGAGGCACCAGGTACCACAGAAGGCAGGGAGAAAAAAAAGCCGAGAAGGGGGACAAATTAGAAGGATGAACAACAAATGGATAGAATCCCCTTTCCTACACCACACAGCTGAGGGTTTACCTCTCTCCCATCTCTGCAGAAGATCAGAGGCTTCTTCTGAAGTCTATGGGGAACACAAAGCACAACTGAGGGCCCTCAGAATATAGGTGGGAAACTGGCAGGAGACTGGAGAATTCTCCAGATAAATCAAATGGTCTAGAGAAAAGAACTACAGATATTAACGTATAGGGACTCTCCAGAGAAACAACCTGATCCACATGTGATCACCCCACAGGGAATTTTACCCTTCCCTGAGCTCTGCACATGTCCAGTGCTTCTGACTGGCGTTCACTGTCTCATTCTTCACTATAAACAGACTACCTCGAATGACTAGACACTCGAGGAAAGCTTCCCACATGGAAGAGAGAGACCACAATAAACAACAAAAGGGAAGAGGCAGCTGAAGAAAATTTAAATTTGATTCCTTACAGCAATAAGAGAATATATTGTATCTGTAAAATATCAGGATGTTATTAAAAAAGAAAGATAGAAAGAAAGAAAGAAAAGAAAGAAAGAAAGAAAGAAAGAAAGAAAGAAAGAAAGAAAGGTATTCAGGGAATAAGAAATCTTAAAAATTAGAAAATATATCAAATTAGAAAATTAAACAGAAGGGTTAGAAAATAAAGTCAAACAAATCTCTCAGAAAATAGAATAAAAAGACAAAGAGATGAAAAGTAGGAGGCTCAAAGAGGTTCAAGTAACAATATATCCTGACAGAAAAAGAAAGAAGAAGGGAAAAACTATGGAAGGGAAAAAAAAAAAAAAA
>PVKE010006683.1:0-24603 GCA_004027555.1 Craseonycteris thonglongyai | reverse complement strand
TACTTCTCAACAATAGCATGGAGTTAGGCGGCAATAGAGTAATACTTTTAGTATTTGCAGGAAAGAAAATTATTTCTAAACTAAAATTCTATATCCACGATATACACATATGAAGGTAGAAAATGGGATTTCAGATGGTTACCTCCTAGGTATCTTTTCTCAGAAAATTATTAGAGGATGTGCTTAATGATAAAGGAGTAAATCAAGAAAGCGGGACACATGATGCAGGAGACAGGGTATTACACAGGTTACAAGCACAGAATTCTCAGGATGTGCCCGTGCAGCTGGCCTGAGAGCCACCTGTCCATATCTGGACCAGAATGACAGGGACCTGGAATGGAGAGATTACCTGTTTCCTTTTACCTTATGGAAAGTAATACTAGGAGAAACTATCATTCTGTTGAAAAGTTTGAGAAGAATTAAGCCAATGTACTCAAAAATACTAAGCCAATGAAAAAAAGATGGTCATTCAAGAGGGGGGCAAAGTTGTATACAAGCAAGAAAGGAGATGTAATCACAGAATACTACCTGGGTCAGCAATAAACGTTTAATAATATAAATTCTGAAAACTCATATAATAAACAAACAAGCAAACAAACAATCAATACTGTGATATAGCCTTACTGGGAGAATGAAAAAGGGAAGCATTGCATAAACAGGCTAAATTTTCATCTTCCATGAAAGAAGTCACTATTGTCTTTCATTAATTCTAAGATGCACATTTCCCCCACATTATACTATCACTGAAATTGGGATTCAATTTATAATTAATGGCTTCCAACAATTATAATTGTCAGGGTTGTTTCTCTTTTAGTGACGCATAAAATAAATGCTTCTTACAGTTGATGACATAGTTTGATGAAATACAGTTAAGTTCTAAAATTGATGAATTAAGAACAAATAGAATAAAGCTGCTCTTTAGAAACATGAAGGAAAACGTTTAGAAGAAAGTCCTTGCCCCTGCAAATTAGAAATTGAAGGTGACATTTTAAGTCTTGTGGATTATTTGACTTTTTCACTTGTGCTTTTATTAACTTTAGTAAAGATAAACATATTTAACAAGCAAAGAAATTACTGTGGTAGATGAAAAACGAAGTTCACATTGCTTTATGGACTTACAGAAGGAGGCTTATCCACAACGATTCCAGCAAGCAACTGAGACTGTGGTCCTGCTGTTTTTAAGTCATATCGGTTTTGTTCTCGAATCTGAATTGAAAAACAAGAACAAGTTCTTGGGAACAACTACACAATGATCTTTACTATTTGGCCACCCCAGAGTAAGAGCCTCTTTAACTCCCACCTTCACTCTGCTACTGGAGGAGTAAGAGCATGTTCTAAAACCAAAGAGAGATAGAAGCATCTCCTCTTGAATTCAAGTTTACGTTCACTTCTTCATCTACCATAAAGTCCTCCTTTACCATCCTAACAACTCATACTAATCACCTTCATCCTTCCTGACATGTGATTTCCTGTGTTATATTGTTAGAGAACTACAATTTTCACTAATACCGCAGCCCTTAATTGCAGAAATATGTTAAAGACTTCTTCCCCATGAAGTTCGCTCACCAGTGACTAGCACAGAACTGGAGGTATTTAATACAAACAATTATACTGAAGTAAATTTCAAATTATTTTGTATTCAAACCCTTATGTTTGTATTTATCAGATCTAATAACTAGTGATTTAAAGATTTATTTATTTATTTATGTTTATTGTTTTTGACAGAGAGAGAGATACAGAGACAGAGACAGAGAGAAGGGTGAGGGCCCAGAACAGTCTCCATAGCTGCACATCATTGGTTTTTCCACAGTTTCATTCCACAGGTGGGCGCGGGGCTGTACCAGGCAGGAACTGGGCCGGGGTCTCATCCCAGTGAGAACTGAACTGGGGGCACTCCCCAGTTCAGCATATGGGTCCGCACGGGCCGGGGCTGGGATTCAATCCTCAGTCCCCAGGGCTGCAAAGTGAGCACTTAACCCACTGAGCCAACCCGGTTTCCCCAATAACTAGTGATTTAAACATAAAACAGTGTAAAAATGCCTGCCATGGCCATCCAAGACCTTGTCTTACCTTATTTCTCTTTGCTAGTACCTCATTTGGGTTTGTATTTAAAGGAACAAACTGATTTGGATCTTCAATTTTGATAGGTGTTCCTTTAGAAGAGTCCTCCGCTTTCATCCACTAAAGAATGAAAAATTTTCTAGAGTGAAATTTGTGCTAAGGAAATGTAGTAGGTTCTTAATAACTGTTTATTGACTTAAGAAAGGCGAACATATAATAACAATATTATTAAAAAAATCTCACTAAGCAGTATTTAGTGGCCAATTAGTATATGAGTAAATCTCATATTAGTTAGAAAAGGCTCACAATAAACATTCACTTAAAAAAAACAACTATTAGTATATTTACATGAATACTTAAATTTTTTCCTTTTGGCATTTTTAAATACTATGATGAAAATATTTTAAGCATAGACAGAGCTTGACCTCATATTAACTCATACTCGAAGTTGTCATTTGCAATGAATTTTCAACTGATGATTGTTAAGAAGTCACCAAAATGCACTCAAGGAATCTCTTAAGACTTAATTTTTCAGATTTCATTTCTTATTTTTGGCTGACAGAAAATGCCAAGCCCCTGAACAGAATTTTACAAAAGGAATTATTTAGTAGTCTATAGTATAATAGAACCAAAGGGATGGAAGAACCTTCTAGAATTCTTCTCATTTACTCCACATTATAAAGGTTAATATTCATCAAGATTAATGGTAACTAATCTGTCAATAAAATTAATTCTGGGAAACTTAAAAGCTTAATAATGTTCTTTTACTAGGAGATAAGAAATCTTACAGGCCAGGGGAAAAAAACACTTTGATGCCCAGACATTTCCATATTAAATGTTTTTGATTTATATGATAGGATGAACTAATTTTGAGTATCTAGAAAATATTTTGTGAAAAGCACCCCAAAACTAAACCAAATCTAAAGCACAGAGCTAAAAAAGATAAGACAACCCATTTCACTATCTGTAAGATCTTACAGAAGAGAAGCTATGTGAAGTAATTTCTGAAACTCTGGCACTATTAGGTGTTGATAACTTTTGTAGTTCTGATTCACTTACAATATAAACTACAAAGCAGTATCATTAGTGATAAGAACTGGGCTCCAGAATCATACTGTCTGTATTCAAATTCTGAACTACCATTCACAAATGATTAGTTAACGCCTCAGTGTCTCACCTATAAAATGGGGGAGAAAAACAGCATCCTCTCCATATTAGGAAAATTAAATGGGATACGTCATGTATGGCATTTAGAACAAAGTGCCTTGCACAAAGTTGATATCTGAAAGTGATAAATTATATTCTACTCTCCCAGTATTTTTGACATAGAACATTCAACTCATGAGTAACTAGGCAAAATACTCAGTAAAGGCAAACCATGTAAAACAGGGGCCTACTGTGATTTTGGTCCTGGGACTGGTTTCCCCATTCCGAGACTCCTCAGGCACGTTCACTTTCATGTAAGTGTTTGGAGAGTTCAGCCATCTTGTTTTCTCACGCTGCTGCCTCTGTGCCATGTATTTGAGAGGAGAGAGTGGCACTGTATCATCTTCAAAGGAAAAAGCAGTCACAGTTGCTGGGATTTCCACGTCACTCTTGTGCCTAGGCTTCTCTCGAACAAGTGGATGCCTGTAAGCATAGCCTGTTCTATACCCCTAAGAAAGGAAAAACCACATTTGAAGCAATCAAACCTGCACCAAACATAGAGTCTGGACTCTACTTCTTTAAACGAATGATTCAAAAAGATGCCTTTGTTGAAAAACATACACGAGAAAAATATCCTTCCAAACCCCACATTATACTGGAGTTGAAATTAAGCAAATTTCAAGATCTGGTCAAAACTGATTCCAACTGACAAAGGGATTTCCACTCACACAACTGTTCCTGACAAAGGTAATTTCAAAACTGCTGGCCAGAAACATTTTCCTAGCTGTAAACCTGTTTTCTGGAGGCCCAATCGCAATGCTCAGTTAGTCTTTGTTCCTGGGTTTGAAGTCAATCTGTCTCTGACCTTTTGCGGAAGAGGGTAAAATCTAAGACGAGATGACATTTGCAAGCTTCACTGTTTGATTCTTAAAAGTGGGGTAAGATGACATTTGAATGCCTTGCTAAGGTCAAACTCCGCTACTGGAGGAGTAAGAGCACGTTCCAAAACTAAAGCGAGAAAGAAGCATCTGCTCATGAATCCAAGTTTATGTTCAATTCTTCACCTACCAAATTGTCTAGAGTCCTCATCAGCCCTTCAAACTCCAATTCGCCAACCTTCCATTTTTGATGGGAACCCATGTTCACTCCTCCTCCTCCAGATGCTGCGATAGTGTGAGTGAAAGGTTTATGCTTCTGAAGATCCAGCACAAGCAGATTGTCTACTCCACCTGCCCCTGCTAGTGCCTGCACCTATAACCAGCAGCAAACATACACAGGCACAAGACTGTAAAGATTCTGAGGACTGGTTTACTTTTAAAAAGGCACAATTTTGATTCAACAAATATCTACTACTTGCTCAGGTTACTGACAACAAAAACAAGGTAGTACACTTTCGAAAGTAAGCAGCCGAAGTATCTTTTCCATCTATCTGAAAAAGATACCTGCCAGGACTTTGATCCTCCCTGATGAAAAACGTATCTTTTAACATATTTCAAGAAACTGAATTCTCCAGATAAATTTTAAAGTTCATTCCTTTCAGTGCTCCCATGGCTATCCAGTTAATATTTTTGCTAAAAGTTATAATTTTAAAGGAATGTAAACACAGTATGTGAATTTAAGGATATTTAGGCAGAAATTAGCTCCTTATCTTAATTTAATTAAACTTTTCACAGCCTCATTTGAGAGAGGGACCATTAAAGCAAAATAAATAAATAAATAAATAAATAAAAAGTTGATTAAGACAAGTTGAAGTTGGTAGAAGACTTCCTCTCCTTTTTTTGTGGCTCTTCCAAAAAATTAATATTATTACCATTTACTTCAAGAGAATATGCTTGATTTTCTTGAAGAAGGAGCTGAAGGCTATGGCTATTAAGTACATTTAGCTTCTCTGAGGCGAAAACTGGTTAAAAAATATTCAATCTATTATAAATCTATTTATGAGCAAGGCTGAGACTGTGGGATCACTGGAAACTGCATAAATTCTTAACACTCCGGTCCCTGCTCTTACACTTTTCATAAAAGGGGCCACAACACATCTGGTCTTTGATGAATGGTGGCAGCCTTGGTGTCTCAATTAGCACCATACTACTAGAGAGTGAAAACAAACAAAATATACTATCTTAAAAAGTAGGATTATGGAAAAAACGATGTTTATGAGGCACTTAGATTTGTGTATGTCTATATGTGAATTTTAATTTTCTTTCCTCCTATTTTTAATTAAAGAGTAACTGAGTTGACCATTTGTACACAAGAAAAGCAGAACTTCTCTTAAAAGATAAAATAAAACAAAAGCCACCAACTAACACGTGGCTACTGAAGTCCCTGGCCTGCATTTGTATTTGGGCAGCAATGACTCCCAAGGGCCAAAAGAGTTAATGGCATGTTGGAATTTCTTCTGAGGCTGTGGTGAAACTGCTTCCAAGGCTGGAGGTTCATTAGATGCTTTGGAGGGACTCAGCCCTACTTGATATTCAACAGCCACTTGAGCCAAATATAATAGTGTATTTAACCCTGATGGATTCAGTTTGAGTCTTTGCTGGTTATCCTATTATACTGAAAACGAATACATTGTGTAGTGTTGATTAGGTTCCTGTGCATGTGTATTTTCACAACATGCTGCCCTCACTTCCCTAGATCTGAATTAAACTAGATTTTATAAACTCAAAAATACAAACAAATAAACAATAAAACAAAAGTTTCCAACCAATACTACTTTGGAAATAAGTAAACACAAAACCCAATTGAACAAGCAAACTAACAAAGCAAAAATAAAGACGGTGGTGCCATTTTTCCTACCTGAATCTCACAGGCTATCTGCACATTAAAAATATAATGAAAAGCCTCTTCAACTGTTTCTCCAAGGGCTACCACACCATGATTTCTGAGTACCAGCACCTAAAATAGAATCCCAAAGCAATCACTTTAAATAACTGGCATAGCTCACACTGTTTTCATCAGCAGCAAGAGCAACAAAAATAGCCCCTTAGATAGAAACTCTACTACATACCTTACAACTTGGCCCCAGAACTTTCTGCAGTTGAATTCTCTCCTCCTGTTCATCAAGTGACCCTTGATAGTCATAATAGGCGACATCTCCCAGGATCAGGGACTCTTGAGAAATGGGAAGGATCCCACACTTCATGGAAGATACCTATATGATCAGGTCCATGACAAGATAACATGTTCAGGTACCTACTACCTTTTCATAGGAACCCAATTGGTTAGTCAGCTCAGGAAGCAATGGCCTATTCACTATGTTCACCCTTCCAGCCCACCTCCTACTTTAAGTTTTTTGCTTCTTCCAGGAAAATAAAAAAATAAAAAAGGATTTAGGGGATACAACTCAATTTAAATGCTGTAGCAAATATTATATAAGGAGCTTTGCTCCTAGGAACTCAATGACCCAATTATTGAACTGATTAGTTAAAAAAATGCAAATGATAGCTCTCTATTGTTTCCTAGAATGTAGCATTTGGTTCAAAGGGCCTTTTGCTTTCTGGGTATGCAGAAGACTAATATTTCAAATATAATTATAATTGGCAGGGTCTGAAAGGCTGCAGAGAGTAGAGTTTCATGTAAGAAAAGCCATGAAAATAACACACACTTCCCAGAGTCATTGTTGGTTTGGGCCCTTCAGTGACTTACAGCTGCTGTCGCAAGGGTGTGGATATGTATCACACACTTAACATCAGGACGTGTTGAGTAGATTGCAGCATGGGGACTGAATCCTGTATGGTCAATTTTCAAGTTAGTACTTCCCTGGTCAACCACTTCACCTATTATATTGACTTTCACCTGGAAAAATCAGAAAGACATCTGAATTGGTACATATGTATAAAAGTTTACCTGTGTTCTACAAGCTAAACCAGAGGGGTGGCAAAATTTTTTGTTAAAGGCCAGATAGTAAATACTTTAGACTTTGTGGGCATCTGCTGCCACTCCTCAACTCTGCCACTGTAGAACAAAAGCAGTTTCCCCCTCATAAAACGTTATTTACAAAAATAATCTGTAGGGGGAAGCCGGGATGGCACAGTGGGTGAAGCGCTCACTTTGCAGCGCCGGGGACCCAGGATCGAATCCTGGCCCCGGCCCATGCGGACCCATGTGCTGAACTGGGGAGTGCCCCCAGTTCAGTTCTCTCTCTGTCTCTGTATCTCTCTTCCTCTCTCTCTCTCTGTCAAAAACAAAAACAAACAAACAAAAATCTGTAATAAAACTTGGTACATAGCAAGAAATAGTTTCCAAGGAACCGAATAACTTAAGCTCTTCACTAAAGGTCTGGACAAGCATGGCATTTACTGAACTGGCTGGAAGACTTCCATTTGCTAACACTGCAGCACCCAGAACCAATTCACTACTCCTGATCTAGAGACCGATGACAGTGGCTAGCAAAACAATCATGGAAAAAGTTAAAATGCTAGAAGGTGAGACCCTATACTCACAAACTAACTTTGTTTAAATCTGTCTATAAAATACACATTGAACTGTGTGTATATGTTTAAAAAAAAAAAAATTCCAGTGTGTACAGAGTAGAAAAAAAAAGAAAGATTATCTTCAAAATATGGATAGGTTAAATGATATGACCAACTCACTATTAGTCTCTTCAACTACCCTGTTTTTCTTGAACCCTAAAGCTTTTCTTGTAAATAAACATAACTCTCCAAGCTCTTCCCTGTTCACTGGTAAATGGTATTTTTTATTCATAGCTTTCATCGTTACATCCTATACTAAAAGCTAAAAAATTGCTAGAAAAGCACAAGGAAGCACAGAGAAAAAAAAGTAACATAGAAATTAAAATTATACCAAATTGGAGGCTGTGGCTTCAGAAAAAGACAGGCCTTTAGGAATTATGATAATGTGGTCTTGTTCCTTACTTATTCTTACCTGGGAGAAAGAGAAAAATAAGACAACAGGACATTACAATGAGGTGTTCATATTTTTCAGTGTAAACATGACTAGGAATATATTTACAATAAATAATTATAAGAGATCTAGAAAAAAAAGCAGAAATTAAAGGTGTGCAACATGAAACTTTCTTTGAAAAGTTTTCTTCCCTTAACCCTCAAGTACTTGCTAAAAAATTCTGACATCAATTTCTTATTTACTAAACTTACTTATGTATAGTGTTATTTTGAGGGTTCTAAGGTTGTTTAGGGTAAGCTACATTCATACAAAACAAATGCCAATATTATTCAACCGAATGTGGTAATGACTATTATCTTGATTTACAACATGGAAATTAAAGGAAAATGGGCAAAGGAAAGAGAATAGAGTCTCTTCCTAGAAAGGGCTAAGGTGGAGATGGAAGGAGAAATAAAAATGATAGGGAGAAAGGTGTAGGAAGACTGCACTTCCCACTTGTGCTATTTCCACTACACAACATTTTGACACTTTTTTGCTTTCAAATATTGTCTTGCTTTTAAGTGTGGCAACGTGAAAACAAGATGATCATGCATGGGAGAAATATATATTAAAAATAAAGACCAGCGATAAAACTCCCCTGATTGCCTTTATTTTCCCTCCCCAAATGCTTTTTAATGTCCGTGATGCTCAGATATGTTGAACATGTAGAGAGAAAATCCTGCCAGAAGGATAACTTCCTTGACAGGATCTACAACTGCTCTAAATTAAAAGAATAATACAGATAGTAAAAGGAGAAGTTGGGGTAGGTGCATCCTTTCTCTTGGAGATAAAGTTTAAATCAGAATTAGGGGGAAGCCGGGATGGCTCAGTGGGTTAAGCGCTTACTTTGCAGCGCCGGGGACCGGGGACCGAATCCCAGCCCCGGCCTATGCTGACCCATATGCTGAACTGGGAGCTCCCCCAGTTCAGTTCTCTCTCTGTCAAAAATAAAAAATAAAAAAAAAAATTTAAATCAGGATTACCGGTAGGTTGTGATCCAGCGTGCTAGGTTTAGAGAATAACATCTGAAAACTGAACTTCTGAGTAAAGGTGGGAAGTGTATAGTTTGCCTTGTGGTTGAGATTTTTAAGAAAAGGAATAGAAAGCCAAAGAACTTACTGAGATATATGTATTTGCCAGGTGTGCCCACCCAAACAAGTCTGCAAGTCTGTACAGGCTGGCGAGTTTACAGCGAGTGAGTTTTTCTCCCTTCATGTAGGAGGATGTATCTGCTCCAGGAAGGTCATTGATAGGCGTAACCATGCCCAGACCTAAAAAAGAAAAAATTGTGGATAGAGATTCAGGTCAAGTAACCCCTTACTTAGAAATTAGTTGCCAGGAAGCAGCCTTAGTCTGGGGCCCAGCCTTGTAATCAATGATCTGAAATTCATCAGCCCACACAGTGTTTCCTTAGTTCATCTTCCTTCATAAAAATACAATGAGAGTAAAAATATGCATCAGCTATCTTCTTTGCTGTTTCAGTACTTGTTAGGGAGTGACTTGTTAGGGAATTAGGCTCATATCACTGGGGTAAAATTGCACACTATCCCATTGGTAAAAGTTTACTAACATAGGTTATTGTTAATTTTATGATGAAAAGATCTTATCAGAAAGCTACTTTTCTAGTATCTTTTTTTGACTTTTATTCAAATAAAAAATATTTAAGATGGAAAAGCATATATTCAAATAGTAGTCTGGCTTCTGCCCTCACCAAACAAAAACTAATCCTGGTTTCTGATTTGACTCAATTGCTAAGCTGTCTTTGACCAAGTTCAAATTTGGCTCAATCTCCATTCTCTGTGACACCATTTACTGCCTTTTTCCTATAATTCTTTTCCAAGCTTGTATGATGCTGTTCTTGATCTCATTTCCTTTTCACTTGCTCTTCTTTCTCTTTCAACAGGTTCTTTTCCCCAAACAGTGGCTCTTTCCCAAATCTCAGTCCACCATTATGTTCTTTTCTCATGTGACTTTTCCCATGAAAACATTCTATACTTTCAAGCCTCCAAACTGTTATTTCTGTGCCGATGACACTGATTTTCATCCCTGACCAGGCCCTCTTACCTATTGTTCAGCCAGCTGTTTCTAACTGCTTGCAACATAGTAACATAAAAATCAGGAGTCTAAAAATATTTTATCTCCTCTGATTTTTCTTGTACCTTCTCTATTCTCTTTACTCACTCTAACATTTATGGTATTGCAATTCCCGCAGGCTCAAACACTAAGTAGCCTTTACCTCTTACCCTTTCCTGTACCACCATACATAATCGATCAGCACGTTCCGTTACCCTTTTATTCACAAGGAGGCCCCTCGTTTCCATACTCAAGTTCATGCCTTGGCTCACAAGTAACCCTTGCAATAGCCTCCTCATTCTTGTCCTTGCCTATAGTCCCTCTCATTGTAAGTCCATTCTGCTGCATAAAGACATCAGAGCTGAGTTTCCAGAAGTACCACCTTTAATCTTATTCTTTCCCTACTCAAAGTTTTATAGGAGCCCCAAACTTGAAGGCCTACAGGGGCCAGGAAATTAGTATAAATGCAGAAATCAGGCCTGATGCAACCTGAAGGCTACGACAGAGCACACACAATTCAAAGAACTAGTTTTAATATGTAAACCATAGAAAATAGTATAATTCTGATAAAATTTCAAAGTCAACCATTAACCTATCTCCTACTCTTCCGGCCCGTCCAACTTTAACTTCCACTTTTCACAGCACAACATAAATATTCCAGTCAAACTGACTGCCTTCTACTCGCTGCCCTTAGCCTGGAGCACGGCTCTCCTGCCACTGTGCCCCTGTGCATCCCAGCAGCTCCCTGCAGCTCCTTCCTGCCATGGCTTCTGGGGCGCTCATATGATAGCTCCTCTTACTTGTCTTCCCTGACTTCCAAAATTTGAAATTTTCTTTTTAGACTCTTTTCTTCTCTGCTGATACCCTCTTGTATGATTATTTCATGGACATCCATAGCTTTGAGTAATATTTCTCTCTGTCCACCTGCCAAACCATTCTCTAGCTCCAGGATGGCATTCCCAACCTCTGCAGCATCCTGGTGACTATCCTGATGACTCTGGTGTGCCTACAGCTGGACTCTCTCTGTTTTCCACAACAAACTAGATCCCCAACTCTGGACAGTCCTACTTTTGTCTAAGTATACTGTGAAATTTCCTAGTTGACTCTTTCCCAGAATCTGTAGTGGTCTTTCTACATCTCATCCTGCTTAAGACGACTTTCCAAAGTCAGAATAAAATCCCAACTTCCAACCCTGGTTGTGAAGCCCTGTGATTCAGTCTCTGCCCATGTTACTGCCCTCATTTTATTCTACTTGTCCTCTCAAAAGCCACGCTCCAAACCATACTCTCGCATTTTTTTTTTTGTAGAGGCCGCCAAACTCATTCTCACCTTATTACCACCTGACACTTGTATTTATTTGTTCCTTCTATCTTGAATGCTTTCTCTTGATCTTGATATGGACTGTTCCTTCTTGCAATTCAGATTTCAGTTTAAATGTCACCTCAGAGAGGTTCTCTCTGATCACCCAATCTAAAGTAGTCACCCAGGGGAAGCTGGGATGGCTTAGCGGGTTAAGCTCTTGCTTTGCAGCCCAGGGGTCAGAGGATCGAATCCCGGCCCCGGCCCATGTGGACCCATATGCTGAACTGGGGTGTTGCCCCAGTTCAGTTCTTGCCGGGGCTTATGTGGGAGGCTTCTGGCCCAGTTCTTGCCCTGCGCAGCCTCGCGTCCACCTGTGGAGTGAAACTATATGGAAAACTAATGCTGTCAACTATGGAGACTGCTCTGGGCCCTCCCCCTTCTCTCTGTCTGTCTGTCTCTCTGTCAAAAAATAATAAAAATAAATCTTTATAGTCACCCAGTTACTCCTATCAAACCACCATTTATTAATTCTGTGCATAGCACTTCCTATTTATTATCTGACCATTTTCTTTCTTTACTTATTCTACTTTCTCTCTCTGTAAGCACAGGAATCTTGTCTATCTTGTTTATCACTGTGTCCCATATCCCTAACAAGGTATACAGCACATAACAGTCAGTATTATAGAAGAGGCAAACAAAACTTGCTCAACCATAGCATTTTTCAGTTTCTTCTAAAGAGTGAGTGATTTTGGAGCTCATTGTTTTTTGGGATCACCACTCCCATCTCTTCAGGTACCCCTTTGAACCTGTTGCTAAGTCTTCTCTACTCTTCCTTGGTAATACCTTTCTCATTGGTCTCTTGCTTCTTGTACCCACAACCACAACTTTAGTTCAAGAACTTACACCTCACACTGGGACTCCTTCCGAGATTCTTTAACCATTTCGTATGTGCCAACATACGTATCCACTTAGGGGTCTACAAACATCCTTACCTTGCACGCTCCCACCAGCAAGTTTCTTTTTATGCAAGTCCTCTCTTTGGAAAGTATCAGAAATCATTGAACTTCTACTTACAAATCTTTAACCAAAAAGGAAAAAAGGAAGGAAGAAACAAAGGAAGAGAAGAAAAATGGAAAAAAAAAATATTAAGAGGAAAAGCAAATTCCTGGGCTCTGACATGAAGCCTTGTCCTTGATGGCCCCTGAGAGTCCCCACTGGCACTCCTAGCACCTGCTCTAGTCTGCAGTGCACTCTGTACACAAGTCCCGGAGATGTAAAGTGCGTGAACTCAATCACATGATTACTGGTATCCTTACAGTGTTAAGCTCACCGAATTGGTGTTTTCATGAAGGGTTAAATGAACACAACATCCTAACTCCCTTTTAACATTGAGTTCTTACTACTTCATCCTTTAAACCCGGCCAGTTCAGTCTGTTCTTCCTCAGTCTACTTCAGCCAATAATCAGTCTCAACTCTGAGTTCACAGCATGATGAGACTTGTAAAGGACCATCAGACAATTTCTCATGAGCTGCTTTGTAATATTTTCTCTATAGTTATCTCAGTTTTAATGTTTTCTGTATTCACAGTATGTCTCCTCAACTAAAATATACATTTATCTGGGGCAGAGACCACATCTTATAACTATTTTGTAATCCTCACAATGTTTAGGAAATGCCTGGTTGATATGAAAAAGTAACAGATTCTAACACTATGTTCCTCTAAGTATTAGATGTTGAAGTTCAAGGACTGCACCAGAGCAAAATATGCTGTTAGAGATGTACAGTGTTCAAAGTAGAGATAAAATTATAATTTTTTAAACTTTCCAAAACTGACATACTGAGGGGAGATGAAGTAAAGCCCGAAAAAGAATTGGTCATGATGTAATCTGCAATCTGTTGTAACGCTAGTAATCCAGTTGGGTTGTGGCCTTTCTTCATCTGTTCTTGAATAAGGCATTCCAGGTCTTCCCGAAAGGCCTGTAATACACAAAAATAACCACTGAGCACATCTATCTCACTTGGAGCAGAACAACCAAAACATAACTTGCTCTGATATATGGGGGGAAGTCAATCTTTCCCCCATTTCTCTTCTGAACATGTTTCATCTACACTATTTTAAAACAAATACAAAACACAGAATAAAATTAAAACACTAGAAGAAGCAAGAAGCTTACTTTCATGGGAGAAAAATATCATTAGGCATTCTTAATCTCAAAGAAAATTAGCTACTAATATTATAACATCTATAATAGACAGGTACAGCTATAGTAAAAGCAACTCTGTTAATAAAATTGCAAGTAGAGCACCAAGTTTAGACTGATACAAAAAGAGATCCATTACGTGCCTAGCAGCAGCCTCATTGTTTAGATTAGGTTTGAGTTCCCCTATTTGAATGGGGTGCAACTCTGACCACAGTGACTCACAGCGAAAGTCTTCACTAAGTGATACTAAATCATGACTTCCATTAACGATTCCCATGGCAGTTCCTCAGTTCCATAAAAACTCTGAAAGCACACTGATAAAAGAGTTGAAACTGATTACTCCCCTTCTGCAACACTGTGCTATAGAAAACATTTTTTCCAACTTGTGTACTTGTATATTCCTTTCCTGGAGTTCTGCTGTATCTTCCTTTTTCTTTTTTGCGGAGGTACATGGGAGGTATGTGTGTGTCAAAAACAGTGTTTATATAAACAAAAATCCTGAACATTAAGGGAAAAATCTGTTCTAGTAACCCAAGTTGCTAGTATAATTCATCCTTTGAAACCTCTTCCAATCCTTTACATTAGTTGTAATAGTTTTTGTATTTCCATCATATCCAATCAACACTTATTTTATTAAGTTGATTACTTGTTCCCTTGCTCATGCCTATTTTCAATCATTTTAAACATGAAGGATCTTGTAATATAAATCTTCTAAACCTTGCTCTTTCATTTGACATTGGTTACATGTGTAGCAGAATGTCCTGACAAAAATTCATTTCAATTTTTTCCACATTTCATGTAAGAGGGAGGAGGCAGACCACTGCTTCGCAATCACTGCCTCCAAGAGGAGCAGGTATAAAGATGCTGGGGATCACTGAGGGAATCTTTCCTAGAAGGGTGAATCTACTGAGTCAGCAATGGTAGGTAGCCTTACTCACAGGGCTAAGAATGAGATCTCCTAGAGTCCTTGCTTAGTTGTAGCCTTGCTTAAAGAATGGCTGAATAACTGAGAGGGTTTCAGAAAAAATGGACTTAAAAACAAAAAAATAATGGCATAGAAGCCCATTGTGGGAAGGAGAAATATGGTTCTGAGGTTTCAGGTGCTAGTCCTGATGCAATGCTTGTGTTGCTTTTAGAGCAACAGGTTAGAGGCATTTGTGATAGGAATTAAAAGAGCTGAGTGCTAATAGCTGTAATCTGGGGAACTCAACCATGGGACACCCTGAGCTTAGTGCAGGAAGAGGGAGCGGGAGGCCATCCTTCCCTGATGCACCATGGTGGACCACACAGGCACCTGGGTCAACAGGGAACCTGCATGTTCTATTTGGCAGGGTAAGACTAGTTTTCAACACTACCACCGTGTGGCAGGGCGGTGCAGTGATGGACCAAACAGACTTCTCTGTGACAATTTCACAAATGCAGACACACGTGCATACCACATCCTGGTTATGGAAGCCATGGATGAAACCTTTCTATGGGAGCCACTGAAATTCTTGGGACAATTTAGGAGAAAGAATAAATTCTAAGAGAAAGATGTTATCCTTTCTACTAATACAGCAGTACTAGTAGATGTTTGAGTGATTAATTTAAAATATACTAGCTGTGACCATACTTGAATTCTGAGTTCCTGGAGCAGTTTATACCAGTTAAACATGGTTTTTCTTTTACACATTCAAGGCTTGTTAAATGAAAATTGTTAGCCCAATTATAAAAATTCTGAACATCTAATTCCATTGCCTGTATCTATTTCATTTAAATATGACTTAAACCAGAGAAACTATACTTAAAAATACCTCCTACAAAGACATCCCATTTGTCAGAAAGTTCCATTGATACATTTTTAAGACTCCGTAAACATAAAACAGTTGTGAGCTACACATAAGATGGATGGGTGGCTTCATACATGAGTAACCTGAGTATTTTACCATGTTTAAGGCTAAAAAAACAAACAAACTCTAGATATACTCACTTATCTTTATAATTTATAAGCCACAGAAAACTTCTAGGCACGTGGCAATGGGTTAATTCACTCTTCTGAAACTATCTTCTCTTCAAAACTAAATTTATTTAAACTTTCCTCAGTTCAAAGCCGCTACAACCAATATTCTTTGATTCAGTAAAAAAAAAAAAGATATCTATTATGTGTATCACTCATTATTTACATTATAACATAAGTAGACGTTATTTATTTTATTAAATGTTATTCCAGGAAGAACTAAAGGCAGAGCCCATAGATTAAAAGTGATAAAAAATAAAATATAGGTTAGTAAAATCAAACTAAAGAGAAACAAGCATAAGGAGGTTAGATAGAGCTAAGAATGGGGTTAAGATACAAAGTGCATGCTATAAAATTGTATGCAGTTTCTAGAGATGAGTCAAATTTTATCTAAACTCTTTAGCAGTCAACATGAATCAAGACAATCTGCTCAGTATGCTGACTTATAATGGCTTTAAGAATAAAATCAACCAGTTGCTCAACTATTTATGAAGCTGATGAGAAATTTCTGCTGGGTGGGATGAGAAAGTTAAATAAGAAAGTTTGAAAAATGTAACCAAGGTCGTATAGCTAATTACGTGCTGGCAAGGACTCAGTTCAAATGCTTTTCTTTAATAGTGAAAATGCTTTTTTCACAACTATATATCCCACAATATGGTGAGTACCACCCTAAAGCTTTGGGAGGATCCATGGTGTCAGGGGGAAATGGATAAGCCCTTCTGAAATTAAGAGAGAAACATGACTTTTCTCTTTAACGCCAGTGAATAGCTTCTATAAAGTATAAGTTTCAAAGTAAATGAAATTTCCCTAGCCTTTTTATATAGTTTACATTGCTTTTCAACAGATGAAATTCTTCAATTCCAAAAGATTTAATATTTTTTTTTGTCATGAGTGTTTATAATTCATTTTTAAAGTTTCAAGTATTTTTGAAATATTGTTCAGATAGTTACCTAAGTCATAAAAATTACTAGTGATATAAAATTGTTTCAGCTTGTTTTTAAAATTTATCAATATACTTTCATCAAAATATTAAAAGAATAAAAATTTTACTTTTAGGGTTGATAGTGAATCATATTCCTACTAAAATCCAATGTGAATAGAATAATCCTTTATAGTTGATTCATTTGAATCTCACAGCAAAGTCCTGAGACAGACAATGATTTGCTCAAGGTTGCACAGCTAATATGTAAATGAAACAAAACTTCAAATCTGGATGCTCAGCTGGGGATGGGATTGTCTCCTAATTTTATCAGAGATGGGTTGTATCACTGAAAGCAAATACAACTAATAAGGCAGCAGGCATGTTGTGATCAGAAATACTGAGTAGTAAACCTCTTCGGCTAGATTAGAGCATTAGGTTTTAATGATGTCAAGAATAAAATTATTTGGCAGCAGATGATGATGATCCTGGAGTACCAAAATACTTGCCTTCTTACACTGGGAATTCTCCTATTAAATCAGAATGAGAAATTAACTTATAAGCAGGGCAGCAAGGTCACATGCTGGGCTTCTGAAGTCACATTAAGCTAACAATTCCCCAGGGTATCCACTAGAGAAGAGCCAGGTTAAAAGATCAAGCAACACCCACAAAACTGCAGCATAAATGGTGGCTCCCATCTCAGATACAGAAGAGCAGACAGGAGGAAGTAGTGGGGGTTGTTATACCTTGATTACATGAATACAAGTACGTGAACAAGCCAGGGTGCCATCAGGATGACATTTTCTTTGAGACTATCAACAACCAAAATGCAGCCTCAGGAACTATGATTATAATCTTCAAAATGTTGCCATAAAATGTTTTAATTAGCAATGCTGTATATAAGTTTACCTATACAATTTCCAAAAAAATACCAAACAGTTGCCTGCTACATGCTAGGTACCGTAGTGTACTATATGTTTTTATGCTATTTCATTTAATTGTCACAACTGCATTAGGTCCATTTTCCAATAAGGAAACTGAAGATTCAGTTTCTCAATGGCACATGGCTAATAAGTGGTAGTGAACCCAGGTGTACAACAAGAACTGTATGCATACACAGTATACATGTATGTATAAAAAATTATATAAACAGAGGAAAACTGGAAATGATGAGTAAATAGGCTGACCCCTAAATTAGGCCCAAATAGTCTGTTGAACCCGGATTTCTATAATCTTAGCTAATTTTTTGGCTGTATATACCATAGTACTACCTTTGGCTCTGATTTAGCCTATGACATTCATTCAGCATTGTCTGATCACAACTTGTACTTTTCTATCTTTGCTGACTGCATTTCATCAAATGGGAATGCTGGCTTCCGCTGTTTCTCTATCTAATAGATTCCCCCTTATTTAGCATTCACCTTTAAATGCCACTTTCTCCTCAAAATCTCTCCTTTAATCACCCTAGTTAAGGAAAATCTTCGTATTTCTTCTCTTTCACCCCACTCTGAATTTTTTAACATTTGCCTTTACACTTAGGGTACCTATCAGAGGATTGTCATTTATTTTTCTTACTCTACTAAATCATAATTATCTGATGGCTGGGATTGTCTTTCACATTTCTAGAGTCTCCCTGAGTGTCTAGTTCAGTGCTGAACTAATAAAATAATAGGTTAGAGTTTCTTTTGTTTTTATTTTCTTAGATATAAGGAAAGAAAGTAAAGAATCTGATCTAGGGAAGCTGGGATGGCTCAGCGGGGTTAAGTGCTCGCTTTGCAGCTCCAGGGATTGAGGATCGAATCTCAGCCCTGGTCTGTATGGACCCATATTTTGAAGTGGGGTGTGCTTCCCACTAGGGAGTCCCCCAGTTTGGCCCCTGGCTTGAAGGGGACGTGCCTCCCATGCGGGAGGGAGGCCCCCAGCCTAGTTCCTGCCCTGTGTGGCACCCACCCACCTGTGTGGAATAAAACCATGTTGAAAACTGATGAAATACAACTATGTAGACTGTTCTGGGTCCTCCCCATTCTCTCTGACTCTGCCAAAAACAATAAAATAAATAAATATATATATATATATATATATATATATATATATATATATATATATATATATATATATATATATATATAAAGAATCTGATCTCAATCTTGAGTTAATAATAGCAAAGATCCATTTCATAGGTTATTAGCACCAGAATTTGAAGCTCTAGAAAAGTCTCATCAGTTTTTAGGCCTATCTATCATCTAATGGTTTTTTAATAACTCTTCATTGACTGTTATAAATTTTTAAATTGGCATTTAATTCTTCAACTCAAACAAAACTGTACTTGAAAACTTGGTTTGTCCCCAAGCATTATAGTTTGGACAGCTCTCTCATTAAACACGTGTCTGAAAAAAAAGTATGATAAAAAGAAAAAATCCCTAGGTAAAAAGCAAAATATTTAAGTTAAAGAGAGGGTGCCTTAAAAGCCTTATCTGAATCTCATACCTTTTTATTTTATATATCTTCTGTCAATGCTGAAGGAGTAATCCTGTGAACTTTGAATTTATAGGTATGGATAAAAATAAACTTGTGAAAAAATGAAAGATTTAGAGATTTGAGATTCATATGGGGTTAGGAGTATACTTTTAAGTAATACATATTCATTTATACTATAAACTAAAAGTAGAATTAACTTGAAATATCACATCCTAAGGGTCTTGCATCTAAGGTCAGAACTTTCAGGAGAAAGTGGCAACAGGTGAAAGATATTTTCAGTCACAGAAGAGGACCAATTTGATAAATGAAACTGACCTGATGCAATTACTTCAGTTAAAGCTTAAAAAAAATCATTTGGATTGATATATAAGTAATGTCTAACCTATGAAAACCAGGTAACAGAATACTGATAAATATAAGAGGTAGATTTTAAATACCACATGTGGATGGTCTATCTCATAATTATTACTAGAGAGAAAAATTGGGGCAAAAAGAAAAAGATTACAGATTTGCTGCTCCCAAGGCACCCTGCAATTGTTATTAGATCTCTCCTAAAGTGGTATTAGGAGCATAACAAACTTACTTAGAAATTCTCCATTAAGAAATGTATTCATTTGGAAATAGATTACCACTGGTCCTGTTGAAAGGAGAAAAAACAAATAAACCAAATTTTCTTCTGGATGGCCTTTCTCCTGTATCTAAGTCTTAAGAAATAAGAAGCTAAAGGTTAGAATAATATCTTTTCTTGAAATTGGTATATAATAAAAATGCAATCAGTTAAAAAGAATACTTGCATCTTAAACTTTCAAAGTGCCAGATAAATCATGATTTTGACCAACTAAATTCTTTAAGGCACCCTGTTAACATTTTAGGCCTTCGTTACAGTGATATTCTAAAATGTTTATAACTTTGAAATGTCTCCTGTATTCAAAATAAGCATTACACATGCCCTGTTATTAAGAAATGCTAGTATGTCATGTGCCTGAACTATCACTACCTACACTCCTGCTGTCCTGTTTCAGAGTAGTATCACATACTTCTGTCAACCAGTCTGAATTGCTTCCTGTAAGTGGTAAGGCTTAAGAACTTTCATTCTTTTCCTGAGACCCATCAACTGTTTTCCATATTGAGCAGCCAAGTTCAGCAGGAGCTTGTGGGACAACATTCAAGTGTTTAATGACTCAAAGCCCACCCAGCTATTATTCATCCATCCATCCATGTATTCAGAATTTACTAAATACCTACAATACACATGAAGCATATCTACTGACATGCTTCTTAAATGAGGTGTCATTTAAATCCAATGATTTGCCATGAACACTTCATTCTCAGACAAGAGAGTAAATGACAATCTAGGGTCTCTAACAGACATATATGAGAGTATATGAGTCAGAGAAAACTTGTGAATTCTTTCTACTGCATTAACAAAATCTCTAGCTAAACCAGTTTCCTCACCAGCACTTAATTTCTAAGACAAATACTTCTTAAATTAAAATATATTATGACATAAGGTCATGAAGGTCCTAGAAAGAATATTTGGAGTCAGGATGAGACAAATTCTACATTCTCTTATTTTCTCAGTTTAAGACAGTAAGGTGCTATTATTTGTCATTCAAATTTACAGACACTATAATGTCCTGTGAATGGAAACTCTTCTTGAGTTGGGCTGAATTAACTTGAGCAACAGAATCTGAAGATGAATGAAACAATAATATGAGTGGAATTATTTCACTGTTATTGAATGCTTTAAATGGTACAGCCTAGTGGTTAAGAGTGTGAGCTTTAGAGTTTAAATTCAGACCCCACCATTTAACTAAATCTGTAAAAACTTTAAGTTATTCAATGTCCCTAAGTTTCATTTTATTCACTAAATTAGGGATATTAATAACTTCTTTGAGTTTTTTTTGAGGATTAGAGTTCGATACATGATGGATGCTTAGCACATAGTAAATGCTTAATAAAAAATATTTGCTTTTATTAGTTTCTCTCCTGATTTCATTTCTTCCCAAATGAACTCACCATTTTAAACTAAATGTTTACCAATTTGTTTCTTACAAACATAAGTTACTAGTAGTTTTGATCTTTGCTTATGAGTTTTGTCTCACAGAGTGAACCTCAATATTCATAGGAGACTCACAGAGATTTTAAGATAGTCCTATTGGCAGAAACACTGCAAATTTGGGCTTAATGGAACAAAGCCAGTACAAAAAGAGAAGAGGTTTTTGAACCCCCAAATCTCTATATAAATAGACTGAGAAAAATACAGTTGCAAACACAGGCTACCTTTCAAGGAAAAGGAACAATGACATAGAGGCTGGAACCGAAAGCCTAGACTCCGAGGGCTGAACCAAGAGCTTGGGAGACTCACCCCTATTGAGTGGAAGGACTGAGTCCTCATCGGGGGGTGGAGGTGGGGGGTGCCATTTGCCCAAATGGATTTCAGAATTGCTATGGATGAGTTACTCCTTTGTAACCCAGTCTTTCCTTATTTGGAATGAGAATGTTATAGCAGTTATCTTTGCCTGCCCCCACCCCTCCTCTGTTGGGTATACGTGTGTGTGTGTGTGTGTGGGGGGGGGGATAGCGGTACATACTTGTCTCTCTAGTTTTCAGGTCAGTAGATTGAGTGGAGGACCTATACTTAAGGAATTACACCTGAGGGGCATCATGTGCACTTGGACTAGATTTAGAAGATGCAGGCTAATGTTGTATTAGTATGAGACTTCTACAGGGGTGTTAGGAGAGGGTGAGTGTATTTTGCATGTGTGAGGAAGGTAAATAAATTATAGTGCTCTTAATAATAAATTATAATCAGAGGATGAACAACCTGCCCCCTTAAAAGGTAGAGTTTAATTACTCTCTTTTTGAATATGAGCTGAACTTAGTGACTCACTTGTAACCAACAAATATGGTAGGACTGACGGTATTTATTAGATCATAAACAGCACTGCAGGTTCCTCTTTGCTCTTTCTCAGATACTTACTCTGAGGGAGAACATTCAAACAGCCTCAGGTAAAGGTCCATGTGGCAAGGAACTGTGGCCTTTTGCCAAACCCATGTGAGTGACCCATCTGAAGAATGCAAACCTCCTGGCCAGTCAAGCCTTTAGATGACAGCAGCCTCGGCTGATTGATGTCTTGACTGCAACTTCATGACAGACCTTGAGCCAGAACCACTCAGCTAAGCTGCTCCTAAATTCCTGACCCACAGAAACGATGCGATAATTAAAGCTTGTTGTTTTAGCTGCTAAGGTTTGGGGTGACTGGTTATTTAGCAATAGGTAACAAATACAGGACACTAAATATCATTTCCTTTGGTGAAAAGTTTATTGTATTAAAAGAAATTTGAAAAGCATTGACTTAAAACATGGCAAGTAGACAAAATTTATATACTTTCACAAAAAATTTCTTAAATTCACTAGCAAAGATCTAGGGAAAAATGATCGATCCATAATTCTTTTAAACCTTCTTTGTTCTATCTGGGCTGAAACGTATCACTCTTGCTATGTGAATATGGAAGTAACAACTTATATTCGTGCCTTTTCCCATTATTTTATTAAGTTCCCCAAGGCATAAGTAAAATTTATTTTATGTCAATTTACAAATGAAAATACATAAGTATTAAAAAATTATATAATCTACTGAAAGTATGCTGTCTTTAGTTTAATGGGAAAATTATAAAATTATAACCCTGGCATAGAAATGTAGGTTAGTACTTTTTCCTTTTAAATTTTAGTTAGAATTGAATGGTCCTCTCAGAAGCATTTCCTAAAGAAATCTCCATATTTAATAACCTTGAATAAAATCTCAACTTCAAATCTCATTCTTTCAGTTATTTATGCTATATGGTACTATAATCTTTGGGCTAATAAATTAACTTAAAACTAGGATTACTTTAGAAAAAAAAATATCGATTTTGATCCAAATAATTATTAATAACATGCCCTTTAAGTATTTATAAACAGAAAAAACTCAGTTTTGCGTAAAAGGGGGTACTGAACATTTTTACTCCCTCATGTTGAATTCTCTGGGTAATCACCTTTAAATTTAAGGTATACCTAAATTCCTCAAATGTTCCATTGCTTTTATAACTTGTACTTGCTTTTATCTAGGCCACTGGTATAGGAGAATTACTCAGAGTGGAATTCCCCTTTGGCTTTGGACTCAACTTCTGTGATTAAATTCACAAGGGCACAACAAAAATGATTTACCAGGGCCTCCTCAGGGCTTCCCTCTATGCCTTGATGCTTATTTTAGTACCTAAGTTGGAAACCTTACATGACCTTAACCTGGGCATCATGTGGCTATGTGTGCTAAACTCTGCCTTAAAGGGCCCATGATCTTTATTATGCATAAAGTTAGAAATTCATTTTGCATCTTAAATTAAGCTCTTCTCTCATTTTCCAACAGTTACAAATGACCTTTGCAATTCCATGAAGGGTAAGAAAACTAACAAATCACTTGAATATGACTTACAAAGTCTGGATATTATTGTGGAGGCAGAATTTCCAGCCTGAGTTTAGATTATAATCCACTTTTACTCTAGTTTGGTGTGTATACGTACAGTACGTGTGCCCACATTAGGTGTATGTAACATGAGGCTGCCAAATCTCCTCAAAACCTTACATCTTCCTATGTTGTTTTGAGTGTCAAGGTACCCAAAAAAAGAAGAAAATAAGTACTTGAGGTGTACCTAATTCATTTCTTAGTTCCTAACACATCAGTCATGCCTTTCACAGATAGTTTTTCACCAGAGATTCAGTCTGAACTGAGTGTCCTGAGCTCAGGAGCAGCTTGTCTCCCTTTAATGAAGCGTTATATTCAGAAATCACAAAGAAAACTTATACCTCCAAGACAATAATAGTTTGTTACTACAACTTTGCAAATCAAATACATAAATTAGGTGTTCATTTTGCTTCTGAAAGATTGGGGGCGACTAGTCACTCTTCTTCCACCCCTCTTCTAAACCTGAGAGTTAAGATACCTCTTATTTCATTATATCAGGATTCCAAAGAAGAAAAATTATAGTCTTCTAATTATTTCAACTCACAGGACTCTGCAAAATCTGAGTAACTCGTTTTCTCTGCTCCATCATATTGAAGTCTTGTCGAAGATCAGGAGACATGTTCCTCTCCCTGATGTATTCTGGGTCATTTTCATTGATGCGGTCAAAATACCTCTCTTTGTGAGGCATACTTGGAGGAGGAGGAGTAGTGATCACGCCTTGGCTGGCATCTGAACTCATGCTTCAAGCCTGCTGATTCCTCTTATCTGTATTAATCAACACAAAGAAGGACACTCATGGTAAATGCATCATAAATTCAAATTTTTCATTGGTCAAGCAGAACTTTTTATTTGCCCTCAGAGTAACAGTGGTAACTTTCTTTAAAAAACAGCTTATCAATAAATATTTAGAACAATTTTTACTTTTATTTTATTCTATTTAAAAGTTGACTGTTTTGAAAGAAGGTGAGAGAGAGAGAAGTGGGGAGGGCCCAGAGCAGTCTCCATAGTTGTACATCATTA
>PVKE010006682.1:23399-53534 GCA_004027555.1 Craseonycteris thonglongyai | reverse complement strand
CGGTTCTCGCTGGGGTGGGACCCTGGCCCAGTTCCTGCCTTGTGCAGCCCTGCATCCACCTATGGAATAAAACTATGTGGAATAATCGATGATGTGCAACTGTGGAGACTGTTCTGGGACCTCCTCCTTCTCTCTGTCTCTGTCTCTGTATCTCTCTCTCTCTGTCAAAAACAATAAAAATAAATCTTAAAAAAAAAAAGGATTTATAAGATCTTAACATTAAACACTATTTTAAAACCAATGTTTGTATCTTTAACTTTTTAATTTTAATATATAATATATAAAAATATCTTTATTATATCTTTAGTAATGTTTCTAATTAAAATGTATGCCCAATATAAAAAATGTAAGCATTATAGCAATTATGTTAAAAATTTTAGAAAGTGAAAATATTCTGTACTCCCATCCCCAAAGTCAACTACTGTCAACAGTTTGATGTGTATAATATCCTTGTATATTTTCTTTTTCTTTTTTTAAGATTTGTTTTCATTGTTTTGACAGAGAGAGACAGAGAGAAAGGGGAGGGACCAGCACAGTCTCTACAGTTGCACATCATTAGTTTTCTACATGGTTTCATTCCACAGGTGGGTGCAGGGCAGTACCAGGCCCGGGGCTCGGGGTTGTGCAGGGCAGCAACTGGCTGGGGGCCTCCCACATGGAGGTTCACTCCAGTGAGAACAGAACTGGGGGCACTCCCCAGCTCAGCATATGGGTCTGCACAGGCTGGGGCCGGGATTTAATCCTTGGACCCCAGGCTGCAAGATAAGAGCTCAACCTGCCGAGCTATCTTGGCATCCCCCTTGTATTTCTTTCTATAAACATTATTGCAAAAATTTAGAACATATAGTTTTTCAAGGCACACTTTTAATTAACCATAAACTATGGATAACTTTTCATCAGTACACACTTATCTATTTCACTTTTTATCTGATGCATAGCATGCCATTTTATGAATAATTTATGTAACCAATATCCTCAAAACTTATACCAGAGTTTCTACTGATTCTTAAGAAAATTAAACTGTCCATTGGCTCCATCTTGAATGAAGTACTAATTAAAATGATAAATGACACCAACTACAAACTCAGTAACACAATTATGATAATTTAAAACTTACAACAAATCAGCAGTATTTGTGACTGCTTGTGGTATATTATGGATATTTGTTATTTTCAACTTTTTTTATTATAAAATGATAAAATTTGGTAATAAATAGCCTGGTAGATGTATTTTTGAGGACTTTTATATTTCTGGAGGATAATTATAGTATTTTTTTAGTGAACTAACTGAATTAAAGACCATCAACATTTTATTGTTTAACTGTCTTGATAAGAGAAAAAAAATGACAATGTTTATTATTAGTGAGGCTGAGAAGCATTCTATATATTTACTTGTACATTTCATTTATTTCTCTGAAAACTACTGATTTATACTCTTTGTTAATTTTTTTTAAAAAAACTGAGTTGTTCATCTCTTGCCTATTAATTTCTAAAAGTCTTTTATGTTCTTAGAAAATTAGCCCTTTAATTCTTTTTTTTTTTTTAGGGGAAAGCGCGAACGCAGTCCCTTTAATTCTTAAATGTGTTATGAATATTCCTCCCAGTTTGTTGACTTTTAGTCTTAAGTACACTATTTTTTTTTCATGCATTAAGTTTTGTGTTTTTTTATTTTATTTTTATGGAGTAATATTTATCAGTCTTTTCTCTCATGACTTCAGTGGTTCATGTCATACTACTTCAAGATTAGTAAATATTATAAAATTATTCAATGGTGTTTTCTAGTCCTTTGTGATTTCACTTTTTTATTTAAATCCTTGATTTATCTAGATTTGATTTTAAAAGGTAGCCCTCTATTGGCTAACCATAGAGGGAAATTTTAATGACCTTGAATTAGGCAATGGTTCTTAGATATGATGCCTAAAAGATAAGCAAGCAAACTAAAAATAGAGAAATTGGACTTCAAAATTAAAAACTGTTGGGCTTCAAAGAACACTCTCAAGAAAATGAATGACAGCCTACAGAATGGAAGAAAATATTTGCAAATCACATATATGATAAGCATCTAATATCCAGAATATATAAAGAACTCTTAAAACTCTATAGCAAAAAGACAACCTGATTAGAAAACACACAAAGGATCTGAATAGACATTTCTCCCAAGAAGATATATAAACAGTCAGTAAGCACATGAAAAGATAATCAATTCCTTTAGTCATAAGGAAAATGTAAATTAAAACTATTAATGCACTGAGATACCACTTAACATTTACTAGGATTACCATTAAAAAATAAATAAAAAAAGACAAAAGCAAGTGCTGACGAAGATGTGGAAAAATTTGGAATCCTTATACAGAAGACTCTCCATTAATCAGAATTCCAGCATTCAGCATTCTCAAGCAAAAAAAAAAAAATTGCCGGTTGCTTGAGATTTTGCTGGTTTTACTTTTAGTTCCTACAATTAGGTCTCTGACCTATTTTGAATTCATTTTTATATATGGTGTGAGGTAGGGACCCACATTAATTCTTTTGATCGTGGATATCCAGTTGTTCAAGCTCCAGGTGGTAAAAAGACCATTCTTTTCCCATTTCTTGTCACACTTATCAAAAATTAATTGACCATAAATGTCTGGGCTTATTTTTGGACCCTAAGTTCTATATCATTGAGCTATACAGTTCTATCTTTATGTCAGTACCACACTTCTTAATTATTGCAGCTTTGTAGTAAGTTTTGAAAACAGGAAGTATGTGTTCTCCAACTATTCTTTTTCAAGATTTTTTTGGTTATTCTGGGCCTCCAGGGATACCATGTGAATTTTAGGAACAGCCTATCAATTTTTGCAAAGAAGTCAACTAGGATTTTCATAGGAATTGTGTTGAATCTGTAGATCAATTGGGACAATAGTTCCATCTTGACAATATTAAGTTTTCCAATCCATGAAGAGAAGTCTTTCCATTTAGTTAGGTCTTCTTTACTGTTAACAGCTCTAATAGTTTTTAGGGGAATTCCTTATGATTTTATCCATATAAGATCATGCCATCTGCAAATAAATATAGTTTTACTTCTTCCTTTCCAATCTGGTTACCTTTTTTATTCTTGGCTATTACGGTACCTCCAGTACAAGTTGAACAGAAGTAGTAAGAGCAGAGGTGAGCTCTTGCTCTGGATCTTAGAGGGAAGCTTTCAGTCTTTCACTATTAAATATGATATTGACTGCAGGTTTTTTTGTAGATGGTCTTTATTAGGCTAAGTAAGTTCCTTTTTATTCTTAGTATGTTGAGCATTTTTACCATGAAAGGATGTTGGATTTTGTCAAATGCTTTTCCTGCATTTGAGATAATTATGCATCTCTTGTTCTTTATTCTATTAATATGGTATATTGCATTAATCGACTTTTTGTATGTTGAATCAACCTTGCATTCCTCAGATAAATTCCACTTGGCCATAGTTTATAATCCTTTTCTATATGTGTTTGATTCAGTTTGCTCATCCTGTTGAGGGTTGTTACCTATATTCATGTGGGATTTCATTTGTAGTTTTTCTTATAATGTCTTTATCTGGTTTAGCCTACCTTGGGTTTTGTACTACTTACTCTCTCTGCCTGAATACTCTTTTCCTGATCTTGGCATGGCTGGCTCCTTATTGTCTTTCAGATCTAAGCTTCAGTGTCAGTTCAGAGAGGACTTCTCCTTCTATCCAATCTAAAATAACCTCCAGTGAGCCTATCACATTATCCTATTTTAATTTTCATCAAAGAACTTACCACACCATCTGATATTTTTGTATTTGCTTATGTGTTGTCTTGTCACCCCACACCATCTTTGTTCATTGGAAAATTAGGGCTTATATAATATATAAAGCATGTAGTACAGTATGTGACATAGAGTAGGTGCTCATTAAATGATATCTTCTATTCATTCAGCTTTTTTATTCATTAAACAAACTTAATGAAGGCCTGTTGTATGTCAGGCATTGTTCTAGGTACTTGAGATAAAGATGAATGCTTTATATATTATATAAGCCCTAATTTTCCAATGAACATGGTAAAGCTCAGAGGCTATTAATACCAATGAACTGTCCACATAAAAATAAACAAGGTAAATTTTATGTAATGTATATTTTATCACAATAAAAAAGAATTAAAAAAAACCAAATTTCAAGATTTTTAGGTTTATTATATTAGATTCATTCCTAAATAAAAATATTTGAAAGTGAATTACACACTTACACACACACAATTAAGTAAAACTGCAATCTGACTTCCAACTTACTATATCTCCAATGGCACGATAAAGTCTCAATATTTCCTCGGAAGTTTGTTCCTCCCATTTTATACAGCTGGTACCAGCAGAAATCTTAGGGGCTACAAGATAAAGCCAATATCAATGCCAACAAATTGGTAACTATTGATGCTGAGTGATAGATACAAAAGAATTCACTATATTATTTTCTCAACTTTTGTATATATTTGTAAATTTCTATAATATAAAACAAAAATAAATAAATCATATAAGTACTAGAAAAAAACCTGTGTTAATTTCTTTATAATCTAGGTATAGAAAAAAATCCTCCCTGACTCTGATTCAAACTCCAGGAGCAATGAAAGAATGATCAATATGACTACATAAAAATAAACTTTGGGGGGACTGTGGGATGGCTCAGAGGTTGAGAGCTTGTCTCAAAATCACAAGGTCTGGGGTGCAATTTCTGGCCCAGGCCTGTGCAACTGGTAACTGCTGGGTGACGCCAGCAAAGGTTCCCACCTCACATGCAGGAGGCCCTCGTTCTGGCTTCTGTCCTATGTGGCTCCACATCCACCTGTGTGGAATGAAACCATGTCACAACTAATGATGTAAAACTGTGGAGACTGCTCTGGGCCCTGGAGCCCTCTCTCTCTCTCTCCTCTCAAAACAATAAAATAAATCTTTAAAAAAATAAACTTTTGCAAGACAAAAAGAAATGTCATAAAGTAAGTCATAAAACAAAAACAAATGACAAACCAAAAGTATATGCTATTTATAGCACAGTACTTTATATATATTTATAAAGAGAAATACTGGGGAAACCGGGATGGCTCAGTGGGTTAAGCACTCACTTTGCAGCGCCGGGGACGCAGGATCGAATCCTGGCCCTGGCCCGTGCGGACCCATGTGCTGAACTGGGGAGTGCCCCCAGTTCAGTTCTCTCTCTGTCTCTGTATCTCTCTCTCTCTCTCTCTCTCTCTGTCAAAAACAATTAAAAAATTAAAAAAAAAAAAAAAAAAGAGAAATATTATAGGAGGGCTGTCTGGAAATTATCCGGCCATGTAACCATTCTCGTTATATTGACAAAAACTGGATGTTTTTCTGGAAAGCCGTCGTATATAAGACATACAGCTATAAAACAGATATGATATTTACATAATTATATATTATTTTTTATATTATATTTAGAAATACTTTATATCTATTATATAAATTTATTTATATTATATAAATGTATTACATAAAGTACTCCTAAAAATTAAAAAGAAAATGGCCAAAAATATGATATGAAAATTGGCAAAATATATAATAGACCCTTCCCAGAAAAAATAAATGCAAATAGTTATTAAACATATGAAAAGATTCTCAACCTCACTTAAGGAGTAATGTAAATTAAAACTACTCCAAGATGCAATTTCTGATCTATTAGATTAGGAAGTAACACATGCATAAAGTTATTCATAACAGCATTATTTGAAACAGCAAAAGATTGGAAACAAGCTAAATGTCCACCAATAGGAATTCTGTTGAATAACTTATGATATATTCACACAGTGAGAACTATGCCACCACAAAAAACAATGAGAAATATCTCTTCTTATTGATGGCAAATGATCTCCAGGTTATACCGTTAAGTAATAAAATGAAGGTGCGGAAGAGTGTATTTTTTGCCACTGTTTATGGAAGCAAAAAGGAAAAATCAATTTTAAAATACACGTTTTTGCTTCTCTTGACAAAAGAAAGCAACTAGAAGGCTAAACCAGAAACTAATAAAAACAGTTACCTACAGAAGGAGGGAAACAGGATTGGAAGAGCTAGGGATGGAAATGAAACTTCTCTAAAAAAACACAAAACAAAAAACCAACTCAAGAGAAATCTTAAATCCCACTTAGCAGTTTTACTGTTTCTAGTAATATCAGTGTTTTAATTTCAAAACTATTTTATGCAGGAAAAATAAGCAGGTTAGTATTGATTTAAAAAAAAGATATTCAGTGTAAGAGAAAATATATAAGAAAAACACTGTAATTTAAAATTTAATTCAGAAACAATATGAACTCAACTATTTTTTAAAAATATAATGGCTAGTGCTCACTTTGGCAGCACATACACTAAAAATATAATGCCTAGCCTTGTCCATTGACACTCATCTTGGAATGTATTGCTATACTGAATGGTTTCTAAATACCACCTCCCACTAAAATGATTAAGAAAGAGAAGGCTGATTCCAATGTGGGACAGAGAATTTACAAGGTGAGCCTGGTATATCTTGTGATAGAAAACCAGAAAGCACTCATAAACTTGTTAGGAGTTGGGAGGGATGTCATAAGGATACAGGAGCCAATGTTAAGGGGCTCCCACTGGCCAATGTGGGACAACTTGGGTAGCACTAAGAATTATGAATGTTACTAACTGTAAAATACAATAAATGAAAAACCATGAATGAAATGATAATTAAAAAAATTCTCATTTGCCCCCATAACTGAAGGCAATTACGGTGCTAACTCCCTAATCTAAAAATTGATAGAGAAAATATTAAGCATTTATCCTATTTTAGGATGAATTAAAATTCACCCACAATTAATGAAGAAAAGCTCTTCTTTATAGAATAATGTCGACTACTAAATGTAAAAGGAGTTGGAAAAAATCGCCATTTGCAATCCTTCATGAAATAATTCATTCAAGGAAGGAGCATCAATCCATATTAAAATTGGTATGTGAAAGGTTGTTAAGAGATCAGAATTTCTGCATGGTGCCACAGTGCTAACCCGCAGATTACCTTTAATTTACACTGGAAAGATCTGGTGGTCACCACCTCAACCAAGTGGTGAAACTGAGCTTCACTAGCCTTGATGCAACCTGGTATTATGGCTTATTCGTGTGACCATCCTAAGACTGGAGGGGACAGAGGCCAGACTATTCTGAGCATATCCTTTAAAATAGTTTAACTTTTTAATCATGTAAATGTTTTACATAATAGAGAAATAAAATTAAATCATAAAAAAGTAATCCTTAAAATTAAAAATAAACATCATTGGAATATATTATCATCTATGGGATGATGCTCTTTCCAAAAACTTTAAGCCTAAATCTAGTTAAGCCTTGAGAACTTCCGATTAACAGGATATGTAAGGGCTAGAAGAACAAGTTAAACGACAGTGGGGGAAAGCTGGGATGGCTCAGCAGGTTAAGCGCTCGCTTTGAAGTCCCAGAGCCTGAGGATCGAATCCCGGCCCCGGCCCATGCAGACCCACATGCTGAGCTGGGGTGTGCCCCCAGTTCAGTTCTTGCTGGGACCTATGTGGGAGGCTCCAGGCCCAGTTCCTGCCCTGCGCAGCCCTACACCCACCTGTGGAGTGAAACTATATGGAAAACTGATGCTGTCAACTATGGAGACTGCTCTGGGCCCTCCCCCTTCTCTCTGTCACTCTCTGTCTCTGTTTCTCTCTCAAAAATCAATAAAATAAATCTTAAAAAAAAAAAAAATGACAGTGGGAGGAAGCAAACAATTGGCTTGGTCTCTTTAAAAGTCAACACGGAAGGAAAATAATAGTGGAAGAATCACTCTAGATTGAAGAGACTAAAGAGACATAACTAATTACAATTGGATCCTAGTTTGAAAAATAAAAATATATAGCTATAAAATGTTTTTAGACAATTCAGAAAAAAATATTTAAATATGAAGTGGACACTAGATGCTATTATGGGACTGTTAATTTTTCTTAGAGATGCATGCTTAAGTGCTTACGTATGAAATGCCTTGATGCATACTTTCAAATGGTTAAACAGAAATTAAAATGTACTAAATAAATACACATTTAGAGAGAGCAAAAGAAAATATGGCCAAACATTAATAAATTGACTCTGGGTTAAACAGGTATTCACAGGCTTTCAACTTATCTCTGTGTTAGATACTTTTCAATATAAAGAGTAGGGCAAAAATTTCCAATCTTTCATGATGCTGCAAGTTAAGAGGCCGAGGGTGACCTTATCAACCATTCTTCGGAAAAGGACATAGAAGTGGGCATTCAATCTTTAGTCAAAATTACAGGAAATATGCAAGTGAAGAAATCAGAGTGTTCAGATATCATCACAAAGAGGTAAGTTTCTGCAGGCATCACTCACCATGTGTTATCCCCTCAGTAGGCTGCTGCCTTCCATTGTTTAAACTTCCAGGCAAATTTTTCAAAACTGAAATGAGCTAAAAAAGGAGAGCAATATATTCAAGGTGAAAAGACAAAAGCAGAAATAGATTATAATTCATACTTGTATTATCTATAGCTATAAAAGAGCTGTGTGGCAGGTAAGGTAGCAAATTGGCTTAAATTTTGAGGATATGTGTCTACTCGCTGGAGTTTCAGTAGTGATGTTGCTCTCTGTAGAGTGCAATCACTGATTTGCTTTCAGAGAATGCTGAGTTTTGCCTGGCTGTGCAAGCTTTCAGTGTCAGGACAGGCTATACTCATTTATCTACACTCCTCACCTTGCAGGAGGGGAGGCAGTGGAGCCTCACAGAAGGGGGTCACACAGTTCTGGGTTCAAATCCCAGTTCCACCACCTACTAGCTGTGTCGTGTGGAAAAGTTGTTATTTGTCTGTGGCCTTCAAAGTCATTATCTCTAAAACAGTTCACAGCAACAGTTATTTCAAAGGTTTGTTGTGAAGGTAAAAAAAAACATTAAGTCTAGAGAGTATCTGGAATAGTCTGTGAACACAAGCCAGTACTCAATAAATGACAGCCACTAATATAATAGCATTTATGAGGTGAGTGCCTAGAAGAGGAAGACATAGCTGAGGGGAAAGTTTTCCTTTATAGAAAATTAATTAGTTTATATGAAAACCATTAATTTGGTCATTAAACATTTACTCAGACCCCACTGTATACAGATTCAATGAGCTATACAAAGCCATGGAATTCACTTATGTGTAGGGGGTAAGCAGAATTCAGTGCATTTGTATGCAAATAACTGGAACATAGGCACAGAAGTGGAAGGAGAGCTAAGAGTCACTCAGGAAATGCTGTTGGTTCAGTCTGACAGGGATGAAAGATATGTCTAAGAGACTGAGGACAGTGAAATAGAGAAAAATACTCTCAAGGCCTCACCTGGAAAGAGTGGCCCATATAAGATCACATGTTTCATTGGAAAGCCTTTATTAAGTACCCACTCTGTAAATTCTCAAAGACTTACATTAGATCACAAATGCCAAGTTAATTTTTAGGAAGCCAGGGATAGAAATCACTCTAAAAAAACAATGACTTAAAATCACATATCATAAAATTATTCTTTTCATCATAACCACTTAGGAAATCTCCTAAATGAATAAAAAGCAGTGTGATATCAGAAAACTGTACCATGTTGGCACCCAGTCTTGACAGTACGGCTTCCAATTCCTTTGCGGTGCTCTTGGGCGGCACAGGAATGATTTCCTGCTGGAGAATTGGACCTACATCAAATCTACCGAACAAAAACAGAAACAAATAACATGATTACTGACTTTCTTACAAAGAAAATATCTGTCTACATGGGTGTTTACATACCACAAGAATAATTTAACTTCAGCCAAGAATTTGAATGTTAGCCATTAGCAAGGGAGAAATGTCAGCTTAAAAGAAGGGAGAGTAAAATCTGATCTGTACTTAGATTTAAAATTTATTTTTTCCTGAAGGAAAAAAAGTATAAAGTTGCATGTCAGGGATTTAATTGTGATTATAGATAATTTTACTGTTAGTAATAAATAGCATTAAAAAAATCTCTATTTGTGGGGAAGCCAGGATGGCTCAGTGGGTTAAGTGCTCACTTTGCAGTGCCTGGGGACCCAGGATCGAATCCCCGCCCCGGCCTGTGCAGACCCATCTGTCTCTCTCTGTCTCTCTCTGTCAAAAAGAATAATAATAAAAAAAAATCTCTATTTGTATAATGAAAGCATAGAGCAAATAATTTCTTTTCCAAGAAAGTACAATTACAAAATGTCTAATTATTTCTTTTTATATTTCCTTTCTGAAAGGACAAGTTTTGCCTGGATTATAATCACTGTTGATTATAAGTAGGTGCAAGTATATCTGCATTCCCATGAGTCTTATATTTTAAATCAAGCTCTGTAAATATTGGTCATTAGTTTTTATTAGAAATATGCTTTATTTTGACTATTTAACTTTGTGGTTCTCTTAATTCTATTTTTAACCTATGAGCTTTAATAAAATGTTTATTATGAATAATTATAAACATTCACAAAAAGTGACTAGTCTACTGAATCACACACACACACACACACACACACACACACACATCACCCAGATTTTAGAATTATCAAAGTTTTGCCACTCATATTTCATCTACCTTCTCCCTTTTTAAAGATTTATTTTTATTGTTTTTGACAGAGAGAGAGAGATAAAGAGACAGAGAGAAGGAGGAGATCCTGGCATCCTCCCTCCCACTCTCCCCACTGCAAGGGAAATTAAAGCAAATGCCAGATATTGAGTTGCTTGTGAACTTGTGAATTATTCTTTTCTATGGGGATATTAGGTGACAATAGGCAGAGGCTTAATATACTTCTGAAGCAATTTTAAAGACTTATTTTATTGTTTTTGGCAGAGACAGAGAGAGACAGAGAGAAGGGGAGGGCCCAGAGCAGTCTCCATAGTTGTATGTCATCAGTTTTTGACATGGCAGGCGGGGTTGCACAGGGTAGGAACTGGGCTGGGGGCCTCTCGCATGGGAGGCACACCCCAGTTCAGCATATGGGTCAGCACAGGCCGGAGCCAGGATTCTATCATCGGGCTACAAAGTGAGCACTTAACCCACTGAGCCATCCCAGCTTCCCCCTAAAGCAATTTTAAATAATTGTTTCTTAGATTATAGGCATAATCTTTTGAAAGTTAAATGTCTGAGACAGCTATTGGTATACAACATATTCTTACATCAGGTTCCAAAAGATTTTGGACCATATTTTGACCATAGAAACCAAGGCTAGCAGAACTGAGATTCATAATAACTAATATACAAAAATCCATCTCTCATTTACACAATGCCTGTTACAGAAATCCAGCTGTTAATTATGTAATTTATTTCAATTAACAAGTTAAAAAATTCACTTTAAAGAGATGCTGCATAGAAATACCAAAACACATATGGCTTATGTTAGAAACCAGAAAAAACCAGAAAGGGTACAAAAGCAAAGAGAGGACTAGAGAGTTGTAGAAATTACTGTGCACCATCCATTCATCCACCGCCCCCCATCCCCGCGCCCCCACCAACCAAACAGTCTGATATCAACATTTAAAATCACAAAAAAATCTCAAGAAAAAAAGAAAGCTCTACCTTTTAGGTCTGATTTGCATAATTGTTACTCCAGTAACTGTGTCTCCGTGAAGCACGGTATGGATTATAGGGGCTGGACCACGCCACCTTGGGAGGCAACTGGGATGGACATTCAATATGCCACTGAGTTAGAAAAGGCAGAAGTTAGTAAACAAGTGGGTTGTACCATTTAGCTACTGCTACCTAAATTAATATGCCACTTAAAAAAAATTATTTTTATTGTTTTTTGACAGAGAGAGAGAGAGAGAGATAAGGGGGAGGGCCCAAAGCAGTCTCCATAGTTGACAGCATTAGTTTTCCATATAGTTTCACTCCACAGGTGGGCGTGGGGCTGCACAGGGCAGGAACTGGGCCGAGAGCCTCCTGCATAGGCCCCAGCAAGAATTGAACTGGGGGCACACCCCAGCTCAGCATGTGGGTCCGCATGGGCCAGGGCCAGGATTCGATCCTCGGTCCCCGGGGCTGCAAAGCGAGTGCTTAACCCGCTGAGCCATCCCAGCTTCCCTAATATGCTACTTTTCATCACTAAACTTTTCCAGAAATTTTGAAAAACAGTTAAATGTCGTCTTCTACCACCAGAAAAGGGAGCCAGAGCTAAGTTCACTCTCTTACCATAAAAGACCAATGAAATGCAATTAAAAACAGAGCAAGAACAACTACGGTATGCATTGTTACAAAGATGTTTTATAACAGCCCAAGATGTCTGGGAATTTTTATTTTTATTATTTATTTTTAACAGAGAGAGAGAGAGAGAGAGAGAGAGAGAGAGAGAGAGAGATACAGAGGCAGAGAGAGAACTGAACTGGGGGAGCTCCCCAGTTCAGCACATGGGTCTCCACGGGCCGGGGCCGGGATTCGATCCTCGGTCCCTGGCATTGCAAAGTGAGCACTTAACCCACTGAGCCATCCCGGCTTCCCCTAGGGAATTTTTAAATAAAAACAAACAAACAAACAAAAAATGCAATTTTGCTATATGAGAACCACTCAGACCTATGGTGCATCTCATGGATGATATGAGTTATGTTTGTATTTTATATAATGTTACATACTTACCCTCACTGCACTTAGTCTACATACTGAATCCCCATCAAATTATTTTTTAACCATTTATCCCAATATACCTACTACCCATTAATGAGCAATTTAAACAATTTACTGATCTGTCATTAGTTTAGTGATGTCTCCATCAGCATGATTATGTACTTGAGAGTGTGTATTATATGAGAAAGAGTCTTATATTTCAAGTTCCACTGTTCAGCCCAGTCTCACTTATTTAACAAATATTTACTGAGCACAATTCCATGCTGAAAATGTTCTAAGTACTGGGGATACAAGTAACAGTGAACAGAAAAAAAAAAAAAAATTGCCTTCAGGGAACTTCTATGCAAAGAGTGGGAGATAAGCAATAAAAAGCAAAATATGTTAAAAGTTTGTCAGATGGTGCTATGGGCAATGAAGAAAAATAAAGCAGAGAAGAGGATAGGAGTATTGGGTGGGAGATTATAATTTTAATAGTGGTAAAAGGAAGTTTTACTAGTTGGGCAAAATTATGAGGAGCAAAGGAACAGCCATACAGATACATGGGGGAAAACTTTCTGGGCAGAGGAACAGTAAGTACAAAGGTTTTGAGGAAGGTAAATACTGGCACATTTAAGGCATGCAGAATGGCCATTGTGCCTGGAATGGAGTGAACCTGAGGAATAATTCTAGGAGATAAGGCCAGAGTGCTAGCAGGAGATCAAACCAAGTACACAGGTGTCTTTTATTATGAGTGAGATGAAAATCCACCAGAGAATTTTGAGCAGAGTGGCATGATCCAACTTATGCTTTAACAGGATCAGTAAAAGATTACTGGGTCAGTAAAAGACTCAGCGGGCCAAGGACAAACAGAGGCCAGTTAGGAAGCTACTGCAGTACAACAGGTGAGCATGGCAGCAGTGGAAGTAATGAGAGACAGTCTCAGATTCTTGACAGATTGCAAAGGCAGAGCCAATAGGATATTCTGATGGACTGTATGCATGGTGTGAGATAACAAATCGAGGACTCCAAGGTTTGGGGGCAGACAATTAGAAGGCTGGAGGTGCCATCTGTTGAGAGGAAGATTTTGGGAGGAGTGAGTTTTGGGCAAAAGTCCAGGAATGTAGTTTGGACATCTTAAATGCAAGGTGCCTATCAGACAGCTAAGCAGAGCTGTGGAGGGCGACACTGAATATCAGAGGTCTGGAGTTCAGGGAGAGAACTGAACTGGAGGGCCAAATTTGGGAGTTGTCAGCATATATATGGAATTTAAATGAGGGTAGGTGAAAGCCCATAGATAGTGATAAAGAGTATCAGATTTTAACAATTCATGTCACGAATAAAATTTTTTTATTTTAAGAGAAAATACTAAAGAAAGCAGAATTAGAATTCAAATTATTGCATTTTATAGATATTAAGTCCAAAGTCTCTATACTCTATTTCCTTATCAATAAAACTTACTAGGGAAATTTAAGAATAAGAGCCTCACTCAAAAGTCGTCCAAATGAAGCAACTACTCCAACATCATATTCTCCAGGTCCCACATCTGGCCACTCGTATACTGGAAGCTGAGATTGGATAGCATATTGCTTCACTGGCAGTCTTTTTGGTGATGGGGAGGGTACTGTGACCACCTCCAATTTTTCGATTAATTCTTCCCTAAGTTGGAAAGATTGGAAGAAAATGTGACAGTGTTAAGACAATAGCACAAAGCTGTACTACTTCACACCCCTCTACTGCATTTTTTATGATTAAATTCATAAAAGCACTTAAGGGTAAATGATTAAAACTGGTGTAACAGGGGAAGCTGGGATGGCTCAGTGGGTTAAGCGCTCACTTTGCAGCGCCGGGGACCGAGGATCGAATCCCGGCCCCAGCCCGTGTGGAACCACATGCTGAACTGGGAGCTCCCCCAGTTCAGTTCTCTCTCTCTCTCTCTCTCTCTCTCTCTGTCAAAAATAAATAAAATATATTTTAAAAAAAAACAACTGGTGTAACCGAGAAACTGAGTTTTTATTAATATTTTTTTATTTTAATTATTTTAAATTTAAAGAGCCACATGTGGCTAGTGGCTACTGTTTGGAGAGCATAGTTTTAGAAATTTCCTATGCAAACAGAAACATACACAGTACATTTTATACAATTGGCATATTATATATACTACTCCATATTTTGTTTTATTCCTCTTAACACTATGTATGCTATTATATGAATCTTGAAAAATGGAGTAATTATACATTTGCTTATATATGCATTGAAGATTTCTAAAATGAGAAACTAAAAACACTGGCTATCTCTGAAGAAAGGAACTGGGAACTGGGAGACAGATGGAAGAAACTGACTCTTCATTGTATATCCTCTAAGTCTTTTGTATTTTGTACCATAACCAAGTGCTACTCAAACAATAAATACTTTAAAAAAAAAAAATATATATATATATATATACACCATGAGAATCATTCCATGATAGTACATATAGCACTACCTATTTTTACCTGCTACATAGTATTCCAGTATTGGGGTGGGGGCTGTTCATTTATTTATTTAGTAGACATTGCATCACATGTTGAGGAGTTATGAGAGAAGGACTATATAGGAAGGCCCTAAGGACGCAGGAGTAATGGCAATGCCCAGTGAAGAGTCAGCAGAAGGATCAGGATACATGCAGTGAGAGATGTGGGAGGCAATATGGGGAAAGCAGCATGTGGGGAGTGCATTTGGAGTGTGCAAAGGAAACGTGCGAAGGGAGTGCTTCAAGGTGTGTGTACAGAGGGCAGTGTGTGGAGGGGGGAATATGATACAAGGAGATTGATGGAGGAGTCAATATGAAGGGCTGCTGTGAAGTATTTGAAGGGAAGATTTACTGGCATAAGATGACAGAAAAAGGGGGCAGGGTGCATCAGAAAAAAATGGAGTGAAGAAATAAAAAATGGAGATTGAGGGAAAGGAGGCAGAGCATATATATGGGTACAGACACCATATATGTATATCATGGACTTTCAGGACAGGTTGAACTGCTTATTTTATTGTTTTTGACAGAGACAGAGAGAAGGGGGAGGGCCCAAAGCAGTCTTCATAGTTGTACATCATCAGTTTTCAACATGGTTTTGTTCCACACAGGGGGGTGGGGGCTGCGCTGGGCGGGAACTGGGCTGGGGGCCTGTCACATGAGAAGCACACCGCAGGTCAGCATATGGGTCCATATGGGTGGGGGCCTGGGTTAGATCCTCAGTCCCCAGGGCTGCAAAGAGGCGCTTACCCCACTGAGCCATCCTGGTTTCCCCGCAGTTTTTTCCCCCCAGTAAACAAGATTCGTTAAATTCAGAAAAATTAAATGTATAACTAAGAGTTCTGATTTATAAGTTTATTCATTTGAAAACTTGGCTTTTGGACTATTTCAACCCCAGAAAACTAGGTCCCGCTGTATATCCAGCTGTATACAGGGAGATGGGGAGCAAAAGAATAAGCCATGGGTGCGCAGGAGGATGCATGTGCCTGGTGAGAAGCCCAAAGGGTTGGAGGGTACAACTTAGATGAATCAGAGGCAGTAAGAGGACCTGGAAAGGGGAGGGCTTTGAAGTCAGACCCCCGTTGTGGTCCCAATCAGCTCAGCTGATGACCCTGGGACATCATTGAAGCTCTCTGAGCTCCAGCTTCCTTACACACAAACGGGACGGAGGTGATGTGCACAAAGCGGCCAGCACCGGCTTGGCGCCGCGGGGCGCCGGGTAGCGGGGCGCCGGGTAGCGCTTGGGTATGCACAGACTGGGCCTGAAGTGTGGGGTGTAGACCCGACGGGACCAGCGCACCTTCCGGACGCCCATGACGCCGAGATCTGGGCCCACACCCCTCCGGCACCGCTGCTTTCCCCAACGAGAGTCCCGACCGTCGGAGCCGGCCGCGGAGGCCTGACATGGGCGCCCTCAGCAGCCAGGCCCCCAAGCCCCGGCCTCGGTACCTGGCGGCGTGCAGCGCCCGCAGCGCCTCGCAGGCGAACTGGTCAGTGCCGAAGAAGAGCACCCGCCAGGGCGGCTTCTCGCGGACTCGGGTTCCCTGGCCGTCCTCCCCGCCAGGGCCCCTACCGGGCCGGGCCAGCGCTCGCCACTGGGGGATCGCCCTGCGGTCCGCGCCACTACCCGCTGGCAGGCACCCCCAGCAGCGCCGCACTAGCACCCTCATCGCCTCCGCGGGCGGCCTACCTTGCGCAGGCGCACCCGGCTGACGGTGACGGAGCTAGGCCCGAGGGGGCGGGGCCGAGGACACCGGATGGGCGGGGTCTGTCTGCTTGGAGGCGTGTCCGTCTGTGTTGGAGTTGAACTCCAGGATTCAAGACCCGTGACTTTTGTTGCATGTATTTGCACGATTTAGCCAATCTTCCGAAAGAACTCTTTGGGGAATAAATCTTATGTATTTTCAGACAATGAAATCCGATTTATGTACTTAATTCTGTGTCATTTTCTCAGCTATTATGATAAATAATACTTACTGCATATTTATTATACTCGCATGCCACTCTTTAGCTAAGCAGTTTATATTGATTGGTTCTGTTAATGCTTATATCAGCCATACATACCACGTTGATATCCAAGATAATGCTAATTTGGCTGGTGCTCCAGTTTCAAAAAAATTCTCCTCCCTAATGAATGAAGTATTCGTACACGTTGAATCAATACAATTATTCCTGGTTCTCAGCCTGGTTGTCAAGAGCAGTGTCATGGCAGAGAGGAAGATTGGCTTGGTGGTAACTGTGACTGCGTTTCAGCTTTGTATGCTTTGAAACGGAAGCGATGAGACAAGCAAGTAGACATGTTGGGTAGAAATCTAGAACATGGGATTGGCCTCCATGACCGGGGATAGGGGGCTGGGGCGGAGAGCTGATCGGGAGTGGGAGGAAGCAGGAAACATCTCCTAGCCCTGTTCCCCGTTGTCCCACTCTAACTATGTGTATGGTTTCTGAGGAGTGAGGAGACCTGCCACAGGTTGTGTGTGTGTGTGTGTGTGAGTGTGTAATCAGCCCCTTGGTTTTGAAGGTCAAAAAGTAGGAGCAGCGAAATACCTGGGAAAGATGGAGCAGGGCCATGAGGAGGAAAATGGTCTGCGCTCTGGTTGGTAAGGTGGCCCATGCTTCAGTCCAGAAGAACTCCTGAATGTGGCCTGGGAAGCAATGCCACATGTGACCAGGGGAAGGTCTGCCATACACAGGCATCGAGCCAGTGCCAGAGTCAGGACCTGAACTGAGGGGCGCAGCCCAGAGAAGCCTTTAGATTAGAGAGCAGCCTTTAAGAGAAGTTCCATGTACAGTATACTGTCATCTACTGTCTGTGGTTGCAGCATAATTCCGAGAGGGGGCGCTGCTCACCAACTTTTTTAGTCATTGACAGTAATGAGCAATTCACAAACCTGCAGCACTTCTAACTCGGATTAGGCGGTCTGTGTTGTTACTGTCCTTTGTGGTCTCAATAGATGTCGCTCCCAAATCTGTCCAGGCTCTCTGTAAATCAGGGCCGGGACTGCAAGGCTGGAGACAGACCAGGACTCGCTGGCCGCCTCCAATCTCTACAGCTCTTACAGGTGATAGACAAATACTAAGGAGGCTGTTCTATGCAACAGGCTTGCCCCTACCAGGATAATGAGATGCAGTACGTACCAAGGGAGAGGTAACGAGGCAGTAAACAACCAGATTGGGTGTCCTTAGGAGAGAGGCTGAAGAAGTCACATGACATCTGAGGGATGTCAGAGTGTCAGGAAGGGGAAACCAGATTTGGGACTACAGGAAAGAGGAGCAGCCTAAGGGTAAGGAAGTTTCTCTTTGCTGCTGATAATCAACCTAGTACACCAAGAGACATACAAAAAATAGACTTAAGAGATCAACTTTTAAAATCTTTGGTTTGTTACCCTACCGTTTCCCCCAAGCAAGAGAGCTGTACAATATTAACAAAGGGAAGAAATATTTCTTTTTATATAGTGACTTTGCCTATCTTCATAGGAGTTTGACAAGATAGTAAAGCCTCTCACATTTAGTGGAGCTCATAATTTGGTCTCAGAGACTGGTCTCAAGATCTCCTGGAAAAATAAAGAGAAGAAAAAGAAACATGACACAGAGAATAGCATTTACATAATTCAGGCTCATGAATTGCATGAAATGTTACCAAAACCACACTGAATCACCATACAATTTTCATCTGGAAATTCCTTCCAAACATAGGAAGATGATTTAAAGGTGATAAAAGAAAATTTCTGAGATGTCCTAAATTAAAATAGAGCAGGCCTGAGGGTGAGAGAAAGAGGCAAGAGGTTAATTAGTTAACAGAACTGCTGCCAAAACCAACAAAAACTGCTGACATTCCTGAATATACGTTAACACTTGAATCAACTTTCATAGGACTATCTAAAAAAGAAATAGCTGAACCACCAAAAGGTACTACATGATGCTTATGCATGAACTTTCCAGACTATTGCCCACAACCAGTCCATAAACAATAAATATTTCTTCCTTATGGACTATGTACCTGTTACACAAAAAACTTTCAAGGCTGAAAACTTTTTAAAAAGAAAGCTTTTTTCTCTTTTGTTTAGATTTATTTTATTGTTTTTGAAAGAAGGTGAGAGAAAGAGAAGGGGGAAAGACCCAGAGCAGTCTCCATAGTTGTACATCATTAGTTGTGATGTAATTGCATTCCACACAGGTGGATGTGGGGCTGTGTGGGGTGGGAACCCAACTGGGGGCCTCCTGCATGGGAGAGGAGAACCTTCACCTACATCCTGGTGGTTACCAGTTGTGCTGCAGTTCTGCATATGGGTTTGCAGGGGCTGGGGATGGGATTTGATCCCTGGACCTTGTGGTTGCAAGGCAAGTGCTCAACCTGCTGGCTGAGCTATCCCGGCATCCCAAGAAAGGGTTTATTGAGCCAAATGATAGCCAGAAAATGACCAGGTCTTAAGGTATGAAGTCTAAATCACCAGCAGAAGGCTAGGGGGAAAAGACAACACTTCCATAGCCCTAGAGTTGATGGGCTCTTTTATTAATCAAGCAGGTGAAGAAAGATATAAGTTGTTTTGAAAGAATTTGCATTGGCTATAGATAGGGGCTATGGGAGAAGGTGAAGAGGGGCTAATTCTGCAATAGGTCCTAAGGAATGAGTGTTTGTTCTTTAGGATTGGTTGTGAGCAACAGTCTGGAAAGTTTACGTGTAAGCAAGAAGTAGAGGTTCCTATGTATCAGTGACTCCTGGCTATTCTCTTTAGATAATGGCAGAAATAGCCACCTGGGAGTTAATTCAAAATTTCATCATTCAGGAATACAAGCAGCCTTTTGTTGGTATCGCTCTGCATTTGTTAACTGATGAAACTCGCCTGTCTCTCCCTTCCACTCTCCAGCCTACTGTAATTTAATTTAGGACCTCTCAGAATTTTCTCCTTGTCATTCCTACTCTAGAACTGCCCCCACTTACTTCACCTTTTACCTGCCCCCCTTATCTACAGCCAGAATAAAAAACTACTTACCTTTTTCTTGCCCACTGTATTTATTAATATAAAGAGCCCTATAAGCTTCAGGAAGGCACATGTTTGTCTTCTCCATCTAGCCCTCCTGGTGGTAGTTTAGGCTGGGGAGGAAGGGGGGGCTGTCTGGAAAGTATTCAGCCATGTAACTGTTCTCATTATAACGATGATGGATTTCACACACACACACACACACACACACACACACACACACACACACACACACACACACACACACACACACACACACACACACACACACACCCGACAGACCTCAGTATGTCCCAGAACCTGGTTCTTTTTCTGTCTGGGATATGGCCCAATAAACCCTTTCTTTCCAAAAAGCTTTCAGACATGAAGTATTTTATTTAACAACAGAATAATATCAACGTAGATAAAAAAAAAATACTTCTGGCAGCAATGATTGTGTATGTTTTGTATGCCTACTTGCCTCCATTTGTTAAAAAATATAAAAAGTGATTCACTAGGTAAGAAATTTAATTAACATAAAGAGGCCTCTTTTGGACCAAAATAAATCTTTTAAAATTATTGGAGCCAAAAGGAGGGGCTTCCAAAAAATTGTTCCAAATCTGATCCAGGACAGACTGTTTTTTCTTTTTTGAATGATGTAATTCACAACTTTCTTCTGGAAAAAAATGATTTCTGGTAAAAATGCTTAGGAATTTTTCTGATAAACTTTAAGAGGATTAAGAGTTGTTCTGGAAAACTAATCACCCACCCACCCAGCTGACATTAGTCAAGAATCGTAGTGACCTTATAATCATTCTTAAAAAAAAAAAAAAGAAATCTAGTTTAATATTGATTATCTAACCATTCACAAAAGTGAATTTCCAAACTGGGACTATCAGAGGTCTTTCCCCTCACAGTAAGATTGCAATAAAACTTTAATTAAATAGTTCTAACTAAATTGTCTTGAATGTTTTCTTTAACACTGGGACCAATTGTATGCCACCTACATTCCCTCAAAGAATGCTTACTTGTTTGTGAAAAGTGGGAGCAACAAAATTCAGAAAAACTAACATACAGTGTTGACTTACTAGTTTGACATTTCTCAAACACATTATTGAGCAAGTCCTCTAAGATGAGACTTTTAGATTACTGGGTTTGGGAATGATTAAGCTTCAAGTACCTGATGTGATTAAGACAAAAGGCAGATAGACTTTGATTTTATTCTGCTCTTGGACTTTGATTTATTCCAGGACTGAAGAAGATGTTTGGTTATACTATAACCAGGAGCAAGGGGTCAAAGACATAGAAAGAATTACCATATTTTTTCATATATAAGATGTCCCCATGTATAAGATGACCCCCACTTTTCTAACCCAACATTAAGAAATCAGTACATGGGTTACTCTTGTGTATAAGACGACTCCCAATTTTTGATTTAACAGTTTTAGATGAAAGTATTGTCTCATACACTGAAAAATACAGTAAGTACTCTAAAAAAGGGCCAATGGCATAGAAAATCTCATAATGAAAAAGATGAAGGTGGTGGCTGTAGAATGACCTTTCATGGAGAAAGTACATTTTTTATTTTATTGTTTTATGCCAGTTTCTGCCCCAATTTTCAATACTTTGAAAATGTTCCTGAAATGCTTCCAGGAAAATATGTGTCTGTTGAGAAAACATTTGATTACTGAGATTATTTTACTTCAGTGTAAAGATGGCTTCCCCTTAGTCATCCTTCCTATCAATCACCTTATTGCAAAGGGAGGCGTCAAATTAGTGCTTAAGCACAAATAATTTTGGACTTAATTGTCCTACCTTTTAAAAATATGTCCTTACTAATTCTACCCTTATGATTCCCCCCTCTGGGTTTAATATAAAAATTGGTCCCTAGAAGATATATGCAGATCCATTAGCATAATCTAATCCCTTCCCTGTTCTTGGATATTGAGGTGCGTTTTTTTTTTTTTTACCATTTTAAACAAAATCACAGGAAATCTCAGAGTCCTGATGTCCTTGAACTGTTTGACATCAATAACTGGCTGCTTCTGAAATTTCTCTATGAGAAAATAAACCCTTATGTGTTTAAACCATTCCTATTGGGTCTTTATTACCCAGAGCCAAATGTAATTTTTAAGTGATATGGATAGCTTCCCTGACAAGATCACATGTAAGCTGAGACTAGAAGAATTATGAGGTGGCAGATATTAGAATACCAGGAAAAAGCCTAAAGCCCTTTCACTGCCCTCCACTGCCAATTGCTCACCATCTTTCAGACAGGGAGACAAGGGACTGGAAACATTAGGAAAGGAGATTTTAAGGTAAAATTGGTTTGTCCAGAAGTGATATTTGAAGCTATGAGGAAGGGAGAGCTTAGTGATATACTCTCATCTCTGTGTGTGTGTATTTCCTTCTTCGCACTTGTCACGCAGTAGTCATACTTACGGGATCCCTGTTGTGACCACCAGATTGAAATCTTCATGAGGTCAGCGTAACGCCTGGCACATAGCAAGCACAGGATAATAATTATTGGATAAGTTATAGTGGAGAGAACCAGAGTAAGAGTAGGGGAAAAACAAAACAAAACAAAACAGGCAGAAGAGTGAAAAATCTGGGGTAGGGCAGGCTCCTCTTAAAAGGGACACACTCCCATTTAAGAGCCCCATGCCTCTCCTCCAAGTCAGACAGGGAGGATTCTGCTCAAGGGGTCACTTCAGGGACCTACGCTGAAGAGGCTATCCAAGTTCACAGCCTTTCGCTCCTTGCTAGCTGATGGACATGAGATTGGAGCTGGCCATCCATGGTACCTTACCCTTGGACATAACAACTGATCCAAGACATGGGTACATGACCCACACCAGGACAATTAAACACCTTTCCCAGTAATTGTCAAACTGAAGTTGATAAAAAAAAAAAAAGGACCCTTTCCTCTCCAGCTATAAGGGTGTGAGCCTGAACTTTGTGCACCATGGAGATGGCCAACCTAATACCCAGAGAAGAAGGGAGAGATGAAGGGAGAGCTAGAGAAAGAAAGAGCTAAGGACCTTCAGGCTCCTGGTGCCAGCTCTTCCTAAGGGCAGCTCCACCCTGCTCTTCCCAGTTGTATGAGCCAATAAATACCTTTCGAATTCCTTTTGTGCTTAAGAGAGTTAGTGTTGAGTTCCTCTTTCTTGAAATCTATCAGCTGCCTTTCATTCCAAAATGCACCCTGAATCTGACCACTTATCATCTCCATGGCCATGTTCTCGTTCAGACCACTGTTATCTTTTCCCTGGATGAATGTCACAGTCTCCCAATAGGTCTCCCCACTCCTTTCCCACCCAGCAGGCCAAGTGATCTTAGATAAATGTCAATCAGATCACATCACTTCCCTGTCTAAAACCCTCCAGTGGTGTCTCATTGCATCCAAACTCCTAATCCTGTTTTACAAAGCTCTGCAAGATCTGCTTCTGTCTACCCTCCCGCTTTATTCTATGCCCCTTCTCCTTACCACCCTGCTTCAGCTCCAGCGCCCTTCTTTTTGTTTCTGAAACTCATTAAGCTCATTATTTCTTCAGTGTCTTTGCACCTGCTATGCCAGGTCTTTGCATGGTTAACTCCTTGTCCTTTAGTTTTTAGTTCAGGAATATAGTGATCATAGCTTCTCTTCCCCATTTCTTTCTATATTGTTTTGTTCTTTAAATTATTCACAGAAATTGTCACTAGCTTAAATCACCTTAATTATGTTTTTGCTTACCTTTTTTTTTTTTTTTTTTTTGCCTGTTTGTCATCTCCCCACACGCCCCAGGGTATGAGCTCCAGGAGAACAGGGTCCTTGCCTGTTTTGTTTACCATGTACCTATTTAGTAGGTCTCAAGTAATATTTACTGAATGAATGAGTTACAAAATACTGAGTTGCTGGAGTTCTGTGCAGAGCCCTAGGTTCCCTATTGGGTCTCCTTTCCTCTGCACTGTGCTGTTGTCCACAGGGTTCACCGTACTTAACTCCTAGAGGAACTTGCACCTGTCACTTGACCCCAGGCAACCTGTTAGCTCATTTGTGAACTGGAAACCCCACTCCTTGCTGAGCCAACTCCAAGTTTGCTGGAGATGCAAGGAGCCAGTCAGTGGAAAAGCCCAGAGCCCCCTAATGATCCGAACTGAATGTGTCTGGCCCCGTGGGAGGAGCACTTTGGCTTCCTTATTAAGCACTTTATCTCAGTGCTGCTCCACCCGGCCTGCTTCCTCTCTGTGTCACTCACACAGCCTCCCTTGCCAGTACTTACCCCACCTCTAGCTCTCTAAAGGTCTCATTTTATAGCTTCTTGTGAGGAATTCATACAAGGCCATGACCTTCACTGTGAGAAAGCACAGACTGTAAAAGGCCAGACTTGGCTCCCTACTCTGTGGTTAAATATTGATAATACCAGGAGATAGAGGCCTGAGTGGGTACACCACATATGCCCCTGCAATGATGGAGTCCCCAGACCAAGGGTCCTCCCAAGCCCATTCCCCTGGGCTGGCAAGAGGGTCTGGATGTTTGCTCTTTACTTGAGGCCAACATATAAGAAGAAAAGCATTGGGCTCCTAGTACTTTGAAATTGTGAAAGTCAGGTGGAGCGTGTTTGCTGTCTGGGGCCACTCATTCAAGAGGTCAGTCACCCCAGAGAAGCAGAGAAGACTCCAGGCCTGGGTGTGTGCTAAGAGCAGAGTTCCAGATGGGTTGGGCTGCCACAGCCTCCGCAGCCACCGACCCCCAGATGATAGCTCAGGTGCAAAGACCATCTGGTGTTCCTGTGAGAAGAGAAGGAGGAGGAAGAGGAGGAAGACACAGAAATTAGTGCTGCTTCCAACAGTAGATCAAGCAGGCCCCAAGATCCTAGGGTCCAGGGTGAGTGTTTTCAACCTCCCACAGGGATGGGTAGGTAGCCCAGGGTTTTTGGTGGGAATCACAGTCCAACAGTAGATGGTTAAGCCCTGTTCAGAAATGCAGGACTCTCCCAGACGAGCTGAAGGAGATAGCACAGCTAAATGCAATATGATATCCTAGCTGGGATTCTGGGACAAGAGAAAGGCATTCATGGAAAAATGAAATCCAAAGAAATCATGAAATTTAGTTAATAATTTTTAAAAGTCAGGTTATTAATATGATGCTCATTCTAGAAGTAAACTGGTAAGAGTTCTGAGGGAAATGTGTCTTTGTTTCTGTGACATCTAACATAGTCAGGGAGGGCTGACTCTCAGTTCTGGGCTTGTATCCATTGTGTCATTTTGTTTGTTGGTTGGTTGGTTGGTATATACTTATTGTAACAATATTATTCATATTTAAAACACACATTCTACTGTGGATATCAGCCCACATGCTTTGTATGCTTATCTGATTAGTTCCATTACCACACTGTCATCATTACTGCAGCTTTATATAAGTTTTGAAATTAGTTGGGTAGCATCAGTGCTCTGACTTTGTTCTTCTTCTTCAAATATTGTGTTGACAATTCTGAGTGTTTTTTTTAAATTATTTTTTTAAAGATTTATTTTATTGTTTTTGAGAGAAGGTGAGAGAAAGAGAGAGAGAAGAGGGGAGGACCCCGAGCAGTCTCCATAGTTGTACATCATTAATTGTCACATAGTTTTATTCACACAGGTGGATGTGGGGCCACACAGGGCAGGAACAGACTGGGGCCTCCCACATGGGAGGCAAGAACCTTAGCTGCTGAGCCATCTCAGTGGCTTCTAGTTGTGCCACAGTTTAGCATATGGGGTTTGCATGGGCCTGGGTCACAATTGAACCCAGGACCTTGTGATTGTGAGGCCAGCACTCAACTACTGAGCTATCTTGGCATCCCCTATTCTGAGTCTTTTACCTCTCCATATAAATTTTAGAATTAGTTTTGTTGATATCCATAAAATAACTTGCTGGGACTTTGATTGGGTTTGCATTAAATCTATAGATCAAGGTAAAAGAGCTGACATCTTGATTAGTTCCTTTAATTTTTTTAATTTTTAATTTTTTATTGTTTTTGACAGAAAGAGAGAGAGAATGATACAGAGACAGAGAAAGAACTGAACTGGGGGAACTCCCCAGTTCAGCACATGGGTCCACAAGGGCCGGGGCCGGGACTTGATCCTTGGTCCCCGGCGCTGCAAAGTGAGCGCTCATCCCCCTGAGCCATCCCGGCTTCCCCAGTTCCTTTAATTAAACATCCAAAATTGAAGTTATTATCTCAAAGGTATAAATACAATATGGTGATGCCTTGGAATTCGAACTTAATCCATCCCAGAACCCTGTTCGAGTTCCAAAATGTTCACATTCCAAGACAAGGTGACACGTTCCACGTGAACAATGTGTTGGCGTTCGGATTCCAAAGCAGGGTTCAGATTCCAAGGCAAAATTTGCTTGATTTTTTTTTGTCTGGATTCCAAGTTGTTCGAGTTTGGAGGCATTCAGATTCCAAGGTATCACTGTATATACACACATTTAAAAACACATACAAATATACAAAATATATATTTAAAGTATACATTCAAAAATATACATTTAAAAAAATTTAATTATATGTATTGTTTTCATGAAAGTAGCATGTACTCATGAGAAATATACAAAAATGCAGAAGTGTTCAAAGTGTTTCCATGTGTCTAGGCCCCATCCCACCTTCCCAGAGGGAGTGTTTGGGTTTCTCGACCTTCACATTCTTTTCTCTGAGTGTGTGTGTGGGGGAGGGGCTGTATGTGAAATAGGACCCTATAGACAATGTTACTAATTAATCCAGGACTCCTGCATCTGAGATTGGACAGAGAGTCACACTCCTCTTTGAGCAAGTGCTCTGGACAGACTGTTGGAGCTGGAAACAAGATCACATCAATTAGCCTTCCCTTAAGTTTGTCTTTCCATTATTCAATATATGTGTATGTATGAGTACATACATCCCTCAAAAGAGTAACTAGATAGTATGCCTCTGAGTCCTTAGAAGTCTAATCAAGGTCTTTCTTTCTCCCTGACTTCCATCTCCACCTTGATGCATGAATGACCATTCATACATGAAAAATTTAGTGATATTTGTGTCAAGATATTTTCCCTTAAAATCTGCAGATGTTTTCTTTGGTTTTCTGGGAATATTTAGAGAACTCTGATATCAATCTGGTTTTTTCCTAGTGCTCTGCTTCTCTGTTTGGCTGCTTGCCATGCAGTTGTTCTGAATGTTCCTGGCTCAGCTTCCAAAGGCTATTTCCAAAGGTAGCGTCAGAGCAGACAGACTTGAGATCTTTTCAGTGCCTCTTTTTCTCGTTGCTGTTGTTGTTATTAGCCCCATGACATGTTTTCATGACTGGTCAGTTCAAAACTCTTCTCCTGTTTTATTTTAGTTACTTTTACCTCCATTCCTATTCCCGTTTTCTTCTTCCCCCAGAGAGAACTAGCCTAATGTGTTTAGTGTGTGTCTTTCTTTAAAATGTGTTTTCGTAAAATAGTTTTGTATGCATATATTTTGCATTTCCATAAATGGCATGGCATGCCCCCTTATGATGCTTGAGGGTCATTTCTTTGGGGATACACACACACATACACACACACACATACACTCAGGAGCAGAGCTGCTGTATCATTAGTACACATACCATGACTAGTTTCTCTCTAGATGGCTGCCCCAGTCTACACTCCCCATCAGTGAGCCTGGCTACGGCCCAGAGCACCACCAACATGCAGCATTATCCACCTTTGAAACTATGACAGTCTAATAGATATCAAATGGCATTTCATTTTTGTTTTAATTTGTATATTTTCACTTACCAAAGAATTTGAGCATTTTTTTATATGCTTGCTTCCCTTTTGGGTTTCTTATTTTGTAAACTGCCAATTTTAGATCCGTTACCCATTAATCAGGGTTCCTGTCTTTTTCCTGTTAATTTTTAAGAATGCTTTGTATATTCTAGGTATTAGCCTCTTCTTGTGTTTTTTTTTTAAGATTTATTTTTTTATTATTTTTGACAGAGAGACAGAGAGATACAGAGACAGAGACAGCGAGAAGGGAGAGGGCCCAGAACAGTCTCCATAGTTGCACATCATTGATTTTTCCACATAGTTTCATTCCACAAGTGTGTGCGGGGCTTCTCAGGGCAGGAACTGGGCCGGGAGCCTCCCACATGGGTCCCGGAAAGAACTGAACAGGGGGCACACCCCAGCTCAGCATATGGGTTCGCACGGGCCGGAGCCAGGATTTGATCCTAGGTCTCCAGGGCTGCAAAGTGAGCACTTAACCCGCTTCCCCAAATAACCTTATTTTTGATATAATCAAATTCGTCAGTCTTTTGTTGTTATGGAATGATTTAAGCTATTCTGGTTTTGTTTAAGAAGGCTTACCCCATTTAAAAAAAATTATATTTTTCCTTTTACATGTAGGCCTTTGATTGTGGAGTCTGTGCCACTTGTTAGATGTGCATCCAATTTTCCTCTTCTCCATTCAATGAGCTAGTTTCCTTGGTACTTCTGCTAAACGATTCCTCATTTCCCTACCAGTTAGTAGAGTTACCATTATTGTATATCAAGTTCCAGTGTGTACATAAACTTCTGTGAAATCTCGGTTCTGATCCCTTGGTGTAGTGACTTGTTCTCGTATCAATATCCAATAATTTACTTATTTTTATTGCTAGGTCTCAACAGTTGACTGAGCTTTGATAAACACAGATAGCTTCACCTGCTTTGTTTTGTGGGGTTGGAAACAGGCACGAATTAATGAAGGGATTTAGCCAGGAAGCATGGATTTAGGTTCTTCCAGCTGCAAACAAAAAACAATTCTGATAACATTTAAAAAAAAGAAAAAGAAAAGAAAGCAAGAAAGAAGGAAGAAAGATAAAGCAGAAAAGTTATCAGAGGGTTGCTGAACTGAGGGCAGCAGTGACCATTTAGGTACAGGGATGGTAGCTGAGGAGAGGGAGCGCTCAGCTCTCCGCAGCAGGGACTGGTGGCTGCCTTTTTCTGGCACTTTCTCTTATTCTCAGCGGAGTCACAGACATGCCAATCTCCAGGACAGAGACCGCGATAGGCCCAACCTTTGTCACGTGGGGAGACAGGCTCCTGTGATGGACTTCCACATGAAAATCAGAGGCAAGGGGTAGGACAATTTGCTAAGGACCAGGGGCAATGGACAGCTGTGGGCTGTGGAAGCTGGACAGGGATGCTGGGCAGGCAACAACAGGACACGTCCTCTGCAAAGGTCTCACAGCCAGGCAGTGGCATAGTCTTCCTCACTCCCAGGTCAGTGCTCCTCCCCGTGCACTTTAATAAGATCTGATCACCACTGCTATGGTCTCTGCCTCTCAGGCCCCACCTGCTCCGGAGTTGGGCTGTTCTGATTCTGTAACTTTGGGCCAGAGGAGAGCTGGGTTTGGGCATGGAGGGGAGGTCAACCTGGGGTATGATATCCGGTCGTGCTCTCTGCTTTGTTTCCAGAGGCTATAAGGCTTTGCTCAGGAATCAGAACCCAGGAGGCCACAAGGAGGGCAAAGGTGCCTAAGGACTTGGTTGTCAGAAATATTGCCCAACCAGGAGTGGGGCATGGACGACAGTGAGGGGGCTACCCAAGCCCCCGTGGGCACTGTGGTGCCTCAGGAGCTGCTGGAAGAAATGCTTTGGTTTTTTCGGGTAGAAGATGGTAAGTGGTGGGGGTTGGTATCTGGGGTGTGAATGCTCTCAATACAAAACACAGTGGGCTCTGGCTGAACCCGCCCCGCACATGGTCCCCTCCTCCATGGCAGGCTGCACATTTCCTCCAAGGCAGAAATGAGGCTGATGGGAAGCCGGGCTGGCTCAGCCGGTTAAGCTCTCACTTTGCATCCCCGGGGACCGAGGATCGAATCCCGGCCCCGGCCCATGCGGACCTATATGCTGAACTGGGGAGTGCCCCCAGCTCAGTTCTCACTGGGGTAAGACCCCAGACCAGTTCCTGCCCTGTGCAGCCCCGCGCCCACCTGTGGAATGAAACTATGTGGAAAAACCAATGATGTGCACCTATGGAGACTGCTCTGGGCCCTCCCCCTTCTCTCTCTCTCTCTCTCTCTCTCTCTCTGTCAAAAACAATAAAAATAAATCTTTAAAAAAAAAAAAAAGAAACGAGGCTGAGC
>PVKE010006682.1:0-23299 GCA_004027555.1 Craseonycteris thonglongyai | reverse complement strand
ATCTTCTAAACTGCCACCCCTTTCTCCTGCCCTCCCTCTCTCCTTTCTACCCCTTCCTCCCTCCTCCCCCCTCTCCTTTCTGTCCCTTCCTCCCTCTCTCTCTCTTATTCCCTCCTTCTCTTCCTTCCCTTGTACTGCATGATGCCAGTCCCTGGCACAACTCTGAAGAGGGTGAAGTTTATTTTGACCCACCACACTCCCCTGTTATCCAATTGCAGTGCCAACCCCCATGAACTTAGGGCTGCTCCATAGCAGAGGTTGTCACTACTACTGCCCCCCATGACCCCTGGAGTTCCCACAGGGCAGCGACTTAATTGAATTCTCTCTGTAACACCTGGGCCACAGCAGGGGACAATTAATGCTGTGAGCTGTGTCTGGGCCGAAGCCCCAACTGTTAGTGGGCCTGAGGGGCATCCAGCCTCCCCTCAAGGCTCTGTCCTGTGTGTCCCTCCCCAGCATCTGCTTGGAATATTTCCATTTTTGTCTTGGTGGTTGTGGTGGTCGTGATAAGCGTCGTCCTCCTGGAAAGAAGCATCAAGGCAAACAGGTGAGGAGCTGGTCTGGGGGAGGCTTCTGAAGGGTGAGGGCCCTGCCCTCCCAAGGGAAATCATCTATGGGCCTTGGCTGTCCACCCTTTGAGACAGCAAAATGCAGCCTTCAGGGTCCTTTGAGACTCAAAGCTGTTGAAAAACTCGCAGCTCTCCCCAGTATCCACCCCCCAGCCCTGGCCAGTGAACAGGGCAGAGGCTAGTATGTCTCAGAGGTCAGCCTCTCAGGCTGTGGAGTCACACAGGTCTGGGTTCAAATCCCAGCTCTGCCTTTACCCAGTGGGGCAATATATACTCAATATGTCAGAACCAGCTCCTCTTTCTGTGAATGGTGACAGTAGCCAATTCCTTCCTCCTAGGATTCTGAGGAGTGCTCAGTGGGGGCTACTGAAGAGTTAGGGGTGCTGTTAAAGGGGAGAGCCTTGCCCTGCTCCAGGGTCAAATGCAAGGCTCAGACAGACGCACAACAAAATCACCTGAGGAGGAATATTAAAAATGCAAAATTCTGTGCCTCGCCTTAGAAATTCTGACACACAGGGCCTGGGGTAGTTAAACTGTCTGGGTGATTCCAGAGCTAATGTCTGAGAGCTCCTTGAGGACCACACTTGACTTAACTTTGTTTCCCTGCAACTGGCACAGTGTCTAGTCCTAGCAATCACTCAGTAAATGCTTGGCTCACTCATCTTGATTCATTCATTCATTCACTCATTCATTCATTCAACAATTACTACTGGTATATATCCATCAGTCATCACTCGGAGTAACTTTGAAACAATAAAAATCCATTCCTCAAATCTGTTTAATGCTTTATAATTTTAAAAGCAGCTTCACATTCTCTCATTTGATCCTCAGGATAGCTCTATAAAGTGAAGCAGGCACAAGTTATTTATTCCTGTTGTATAGAATAAGGTCACTGAGGATCCATGGAAGGGTCGGCCTAACCCCTGTGCTCTTTCTTTTTTGCCACATTTTGTATCATTTATGAATCTTTCTTACAGTTCTGCTACAGTCAAAAAGCAATGCCCGCATAGTCCCATTGAGGGGCAGTTGTATGAACTGCCATGACCCCATCACCACTCATTCCACAGAGAAGAGCTGAGCACACGCTCCGAGAGGGGGAGTCACAGCTGTAGCCACGATAGCTTCAGCCCCAGCCTTGTGGAATTTCCAGCTTGGTGGGGAGATGATTGCAGTTCAGAGTGACAGATGGTGACTGTAGCGTATACCATGTTGTGGGAGCACAGAGCTGGGGTCTGGGGCCTTTAGGGCAAAGACAGGGAGGGTGGGTTTGTGGAAGCCTTCCAGACCAAGGGACAACAGGCACCAAGTTTGAGGCGGGAGGAGGACCTGTGTGGCTGCAGGCTGGAATGTGAGGAGGACGATGGGGGAGAGGAGAGAAAGGACAAGACGTGGTTGGACCCAGAATGTCACACCCTGAGGGCCATTCTAAGGAGCTCAGGTTCTAGCTCATGGACATTCAGAGATGGGCTCTATAGAGGCCCATGAAAGGTTTATGTCTTAGTAAGATCATTCTGGATGCAGGGTATGGAAGGATCCGGAAGGTGACCTTGCCTCTCTCACCCTGTCAGGCAGGAAGCATCCCCCTCAGCAAGGTCAACTCAGAGACAAGATGGCTGTGCACGGGAGCAGCAGACACTGAGAGGCTCCCACTGTGGCCCAGGCAGATTCTCGGGGCAGTCAGCTCTAGCCACCGTGGGGTCTCCCCACTGTGGCCAGGAAGTGTACCTTGAGTAAAACGACCTCTGAGGGAGGACATTTTGGGGAGTTATTGGAAGACTGAACCTTGAATGCCAGGTTAAGGAGGTAAGAGGTGGAGAGCAACTGAAGGTGTTTGAGCTGGTGTGTGATGTGTGCACACTGGGGCTCTAGAAGCATGGCTGGTGTGTTTAGGCTGGTTTGGAGAAGTACCCACTTAGAGACAGGAAGATGTTAGGAGTTTCCTGCAGCTTGTCTGGGGATGTGGTGTGGGTGACAAAGACTAAGTAGGATAACAGTCCAGGGATAAAGGCAAGTGTGATTTGGTGAAAACGCAGGACTCAGGGTCAGGAGACTTAAATGCATATCCAAGGCACGTGGTCCTTTGAGCCACACTGCGTCCATGAGGAGCAGGAAGAGTTGAGATCACAGGCGGTGACGAGGCTTTGGGGAGAGATGCACAGAAAATAAGTTGCATCTCCACTGAAAGGACATCGAACCACCTCGGCTTTCTTCCTCCACAGTTTCCAGAACTGCCTGCTGGATTTTCCCCTCACACTCCCTGTCCCATCTGGGGGACCCAGTCCTGCCCCAAGCATTCAGGACACAGCTCAGGGAACTCATGGTCACCAGTGTTTTTCTCTCCTCCCAGAAATCAAAAGGTACTGCCACCCGAAAAACAAGCTCCAGAAGGCCTGGTCTTGGCTGAGGCAGGAGTCAAAGATGACAACAGTCTGAACATTCTAAGAGAGAGTTTGCTCTCAGAAAAGCCCAATTTGGCCCAGGTGGAAATTGAGTTAAAAGAGAAGGATGTACCGCCAGATCCACAAGAACCTGAGAGCCAGTGAGCATGCTGAGCGGTGCCCCCATGTTGTTACTAGATAAAAGGGAAGAACTGCCACCCAACTAAGACTGTTAGGAAAAGAAACACCTTTTTATTAAAATGCTTCTGGATATGGGCAGTGGGAATTGCATAGTTTGTTCAAATGGTGGTGGTCCACACAGCAGCTTGGAGCAAAGATGCAAAACCCATGTAGGTCTTGAGGAGTTTACAGCTTCCCTCTGACCTCAGCTTCTGCGTCTATGGAGTGGGGCTGAAGGCTGGGTTAGAGCTGTTGTTTTTCAGTCCAACCTCTTAGAACTGCTGCTGGGGTAAGGGCAGGCTCCTGGGCTCAGAATCCCCTTCCTACCCCTTCCTCCCACCAGGGCCCTCTCCTTTATCTGCTTATCTGCTGAAGGTCCATGAAAGACTTCCTCTGGGCCATGGGCCCGTGGTAAATGGGAGTGAGAGCCTTCTCTTGCTAACCATAGGGCCCCAAGGGAATGTCCTGATTGGTGCCTGTGCCACAGTATTGTGGTATAAGCCGTGGTGTTAACCACAAATAATTTATGCAAAAATCTGCTTTATGAACCCAAAATGCTTTAGGTTCTAGCTTACAAAAGACTGAACACTGAGTCCCGTTGCTAAGGGTACTGGGTCTGGCCAGACTACAACTAGGTATACTGTGTTTCTACCTTCTGAGCTGAAACAGGCTGACGGTGCCCATGGTATGTCTGATACTGCCAGCTGTGGGCTCCCTGGAGTCCTGGGTCACTGTCACTGGAGAGAACGACTTTGCTCTATATCTCTGAATCATTACACTTGAAGAGGTTGGTCCTGAAGATCCGTGGACAGAGCCCCTTATTTAAGGTGGGAAAGTAAGGGGACCTTGCCTTCTGATGAAAAACTCTAGAGGCCCCCTACACTGGACAAGTCACAGGCCCTCCCTATGACCCTCACTGAGAGGCAAAGTACTAGAAATAGCCCTCCCTGTGACTTTGCTTCTTACAGGATGTCCCATAGGATTAACTGAACTAGATATTACTTGGATAAACTGTGGGGTTGGTTGCCTGGGGCTTCTGTGAGGCCAGAAGACCATGGGAGGGCCAGGCTCCAGCCTTCCAAACCTGCAGCTGCCCTGCTCTTCCCATCCACTAGGTGGCACAAGGACCTACCTTAGGGCAGTCTCAACTGCAGGGTCTCCTGGAACTACCCACCCAGAACGGTCCCCTTGGGACTACATCTGGCTTGGCTGGAGCTGGGGCAGGAAGAGGTGGCACCACAGTGGACATTGCAATTTCTTCCAGCTTAAGGCTGACCCCAGGTATCTGGGTTGTCTCAGTGGCTATTTTCCTTCAAAGTCAGGGGATGCAATGGTTACCACTGAAACCAAGACCCCCGGAGGAATCAGGAGCAGCAATCCTGCCTGTCCCTCCAGCTCACACAGTGAACTGGGTGTCAGGCGCTGCCTGGTGCTGGGGCAGGGGTCAGCTGGCCACCAGAGGGCGTGGGCTACTGTTCTATCAGATGGAAAAACTGGCGAGAAGTCAGCCACCATCCTGTAGCCCTGCCCTGCCTCCAAGTCTGGGATCCTCAGAAGATCTTGAAGCCCTTCAGTAAGGTCAGGGTGGGTGCCTTGCGCTTGCTCTGGGCCCGGGATGACTTCACAGTGACCAGCTTGGCCTGGGCTACAGTGGGCATCTCCTTCAGGCTGATGGTAGAAAGTGTGTTGAAGGTGCAGCTGGCGAGTCCGTGGCGGCTGGTGAGTGGGGCCTGGTGGGGCAGGGCCCTCTCCTCAGAGATGAAAAGGGGCCGGGCCGAGGAGTTCTTCTCCAGCTCCCGCCGTGCCTCCCGCACTGCCTCATGGAAGACGTGCTGCACGTGCTCAAAGTCCAGGCAGGCAGAGACCTCAAAAAACAGGCACCCAAACTTGCTTGCCAAGGCCGCGCCCTCTGCCTCCTGGACCTGCCTGGTGGGGAAGCAGAGTGAGGTGGGGTCAGGATCATGCATCCAAGTCAAGCAGGCCTGTGCCTACACCCAGCTGTTCATTTACTATTAGTAGCTTTTTGACCTAGGTCATCATCATCTCTCCAAGACTCAGTTTTCTCATCAGTGAAATGGGATAATGACATTTGCCTCAGCATTGTTAAGAGGATTAAGACAATATGGTGTGAGTTCCTAGCACCGTATCTGGTACGGAGTCAGTGCTCAATAAATGGTGGCTGATATCACCAAAACCAGAACTTAGGAACAAGGTTGAGAGCAAGGGAGAAGTTGGCCCAAACTCCCTCCCTGCCTAGACCCTGCCCATGGCCAGCAGAAGACAGCCACTCCCAGCCCCCATTTCTACTCTACCCTCACATGGGGCCCTTTGTCAGGAAATGAGCCACCCTCAGCTCTGTCTTGTAGGATCAGCTCTAAAGAGAGGCAGTGGTTTCGACTGAAGGGTGTGAGACCAGTGTCTACAGATGCACGGAGGGCCGAGGTCACTCGGGAAGCCTATGGTCAGCACAGATCTCAGGGCTCATATCGGATTTTGTCTGCCTGCCCAGGGGAGGGGCAAGAGAGAGCAAGGGTGACAACATTTCATGGGGAAGGTGGGGAAAAGGAGAGAGGGAGCAGCACCTATTCCCAGCTTGGTCCTACACCACCCCCTGGGATGATGGGATTGAATATTTGTAACTGGGAAGGTCCTGGAAGCCACAGGAATTGAGGGGAAAGGAGAAAGAAGACGGGTTCTTGGGTAGCTCTGATGTTCAGAATTGTGACAGGACGGGGGTGGGGGTGGGGGTGGGGGCGGTGTCTCTGAGGTCTTGAAGCCAAGGCCCCAGTGGCGGGATCCTTCTAACCACCCCACCAGCTCCCACTGAGCTGTCCCACCCACTACTCCTGAGGACAATGGCACAGCCCATGAGATGAGAGAAGACACTAGGATGGGTACTGGTGGGAAAAGGCTGATTTGGCAGGAGCAGGGGCCAAGGCGGGGGCCATCTGCCCAGGGGAATAGACAGAGAGTGTGACTGGGACGAAAAGGGTCAGGGGGGCAGAGCACCCAATCCCTTCCCCACCCAGGCTGGTGTCCTGATAGGTTCACCGCTTCCTGAGGAACCCCTTCTGTAATAGTAAATAATACTAAATATTATTATTTACTTCTAGGATAAACTTGAATCTGAAACTTTGTCATTGTGGGGTCTAAATAAACTTTCAGAAACAAGAACCCCATGCATGAATGTGTGTGAACAGGTGACACACATATATAACATTATCCTTTTTCTTCTTTTGTTATCCGTCGTGTGGGAACCACTGCTCTAAACCACATGACAATCATGGAAGACACTGATCAATGCTCAGCTAAAAGTTAGATTTACTGTGCCCATTGAATCCTGATCCACTAACTTTGGGACCTGACCAAAGAAGGAAATGGGAATGAATTGTCATGACTTGTTCTTAGGGAACTGATGCTGCTTCATTTGAGCCTATATTCTTTGTTATTTGTTCCCACACCATTTTTAGATACTCCCTTTGGCAAAGATTGAGATCCAAAGAGTGGTCTAGTTTTTCTCCTGATATAAAAAACTGGTTTGTCACAATTCAGTCTTCTCACCCCTTTTCTAGGCTCTGGTGGCTCTGTCATTCCTTTTGGCTTTAAGATCACACTGCTTCTCTTATTTCCTGAGAGGGGTTTTGTTTGGGTCTGAGGGCTTGCCCACCTTTGAAGGTCCCTACTGTGGTCCCTCTTCATGAGATAGTAGCCCCCTTTCTCACTGCCCATGTGACCTGTTCTACACAAAGGGTCCCCCCCTTGCTACCACCAGTCAACGGACCTTTGGGGTCTGGGGAAACAAGAGTGGCCGGCCATGAGTAGGGAGGGATGGGTGGAAGGCTGGTGGAGGGTGCCATACCTCGCAGGTGAACTGACCACGTAGGACAAATGTCAGTGCTGAAGGCCAGTGGGATTACTTATCAAGTGGGGGCCTCAGTCTCCAATGCTTCAGGGACCCAGCAGGCAACTTGAATGTGTGGGGAGGGTGGAAGCCATGGGGAGCTAGAGAGAACATGCCCTGCCTCAAAGTATTCCAATTCCAGGTCTTCTAAACTACTGTGTTGGCCAAGCAAAATATGGCTGCAGAATTGGTGGTGATTTGCTCTGGCCCAGTCTGTGACCTCTGATTCAAGTCCAACCCTTTCTAAGAGAACCTGCCCTCAGCACAACCAGCTCGGGGAGTGCGCCTGGGGGCCACACTTGGGTAAGGCATGAGCTGGTTGGACCAGAGCTAACACCTGACATGAGGAACCAATCAGACCTCTTTTCCTAGAACTGGAATTGGGCACTAAATGACCAGCCAGCTGCAGAGAGTGGGAACAGAAGGTCATATAGACTCAGGCAAGAAAGGGTGAGGCAGAGAGAAACCACAGAGCCCCATGAGGATGGAAGGAGTGGCCTCTCTGCTGACTTTCAGGGTCCACCCCTGTGTTGCCCATATGCCCTTGCCTTCCAGTCTTTGACTGCCGGGAAGACCACACCCACCTACCCTGACAATACACCCCCCTTCACCTACATTCAAGATGACTGTTCTGAGCAGCCACATGATCCCTGACAATGACACTGGGCCTTCATAAACAAGGACAGTGAGGTCTGGAGATGTGGGCCCAGCTTCCCTGCTCACCTATACTGGGCCATGTCCAGCTTGTTGCCCAGCAGCAGAGTGGGTGGGCTGCGCTGCGTCTCCTTCGTGTGCAAAGCCAGCAGCTCCAGGTAGCTGCTGCCGCCCTCAAAGCTCTGGCGGCTGTCAATGCTGTACACCACCAGGAAGGCGTGGGCCCAGTTCAGGTAGCGCTCACAGTTCCTGGGGGTGTCCTGGGGCAAAAGAGGGAAGCCCTGGTCAGGGTCAGAGGAGGTAAAGGCCTTCACCTGAGCTGCCCCAGCCCACCTCCCCACTCCCAGATCTTTGTATATTGTTCCCCAGCAGAGCCTTTGTCAAAGGGGCACTTGAATGTGGCTTTGGCTTGGTGTGAAAGGAGACATTGTCTCATGAGCCTCCCTCCCACCACCCAGCCAGAGACTTGGTGACCTTGGTCTCTGGGGCACAGAGCCAAGCCTCTAGTATGGCCCCTGCAGGGACCAGGCTGTCTCTGGGCACCCCTGGTTTTGGGTCAGGTTCATGGTGCCCTTTTGGCTTCTGAGAATAACTGGCATCTGGCCTTGGCAGGAGATAGTGAGAACACAGGGGAGATACGTGTACTGGAGGGAACTTGGGCCGAAGGGGACCTCTGTACATGTGTGTGCACCTGTCTCCACGTGTGCACGAGCATCAAGCCCCAGAGCACAGCACCTCAGGCCTGCAATCATCAGGTCTCCCCAGGCCCCATCCCATCCCTTCTCATTTAGCAAATGAAGAGATTCAGGCCCAGAGAGGTCAGAGCCTCCGTCAGGGTCACACAGCAAGCTATAGCTTAAAAGGGATACCTATTCCCAATCTGAGGCCCCCCGCCCCCCCCCCGCCCCCCCCGGGGCCAAGACCTTTCAGGCGGTTACACTGAGTCAGCTCTAACGGGGATCGTGTTACCAGGTCCGCAGTGTCCATGACTCTCAGGTGGACAGGCTGGTGGTCCACAGACTCCTCAGAGCTGTAGGTGTCCTCTGCAACACAGACAGCCAGGTTAAAGGCAGGCCGGGCCACTTGATCGACGGTGGACTGGCTCTGAACCCCACTTCCCTCTGTGGCGGGTCCTCTGTGCAGTCCTGGGGGACCTGCTCCAGGCCTGGCTGAGCTGGGACCACTGCAAAGGCTTGGCTCCCACCCACAGGGAGGACATGGGCGGAACCGCCCACCAAGGAGATGCTGCTCTACCTACCAGGGCTCAGAGCAACAGAGGCCACTCACCGAACACGCCACGGGAGACAGCATGGGGTTCAGGGTCCACCCACCAAGACAGCAGAATGGAGTGTGTCTCCCACGGGCCCAGTAGCAAGAGAGGCTGCCAGCCCCTCCCTCCTGCACAAGGCCCTCTAGCCTTTTCCTCTGTGATCATCGTACTTGGCCCACAGGGAGCCCCCAAGGACCATCCTCCTGCCCCCGGTGGGAGAAGGGACAAGAAAAAAGAAGTGGGGAAGCTGGGATGGCTCAGCAGGTTAAGCGCTCGCTTTGAAGCCCAGGAGACCGAAAATCAAATCCCAGCCCCAGCCCATGTGGACCCACATGCTGAGCTTGGGTGTGCCCCCAGTTCAGTTCTTGCCGGGACCTATGTGGGAGGCTCCCGGCCCAGTTCCTGCCCTGTGCAGCCCTGTGCCCACCTGTGGAGTGAAACTATATGGAAAACTAATGCTGTCAACTATGGAGACTGCTCTGGGCCCTCCCCCTTCTCTCTGTCTCTCTGTGTAAAAAAAAACCACAATAAAATAAATCTGAAAAAAAAAACGAAAAGAGAAGTGCATGACACGATGGGGTGGGAGTCAGACCCTGTTTAGAACTTCCAAGAAGGTTTTACAAATAATCCCTGTCAGAATAATAGCAGAGGAATGTAGTGCAGTCAAAAGTTTTAGGTTGGAGCTGCGGCATCAAACCCAACTTTAGCTTTTTAGCTGGGTGACTCCGTCAAGTCATGTCAGCTCTGTGAGGCTCTGTCCCTCGTTTTTCAATAGGGGCAGTAGAAGAACATTTGCAGGTAATTCCACTGTAGAGATGACAGGGAGGCGAGGGCCAGAGAAGGAGGCGACAAGGCCACTCAACACCTACCTCACAGGGCTGTGTGTGGACAGGCGGGGCCCGGGGGGTGGCCTGGCCCAGCACAAATACCTTCTAAAGCACAATGGAGACCATGGTGCTCCAAAGTTTGCAGGGCAGGTTTACATTCCCAGGTGATTTTTTTTTTTTTTTTTTTTGGTGGAAATAATCCTAGATGCATGTAGAAGTTATAAAATAGTCCAGAGTTCCTATGTACCCTCCCCCCAGCTCTTCCCGATGTTAATCATAGTACAAAGATCAAAACCAGGAGAGAGACACTGATAGCACACTATAAACTAAACTACGGACCTTACTTGGCTTTTATGAGTTTTTACTCTTTTTAGTTTGCATGATCTTGAACCTGAGAGCACAAGAGGGCAGCATGCAGAGGACTTCGCTGCCCTACGGGCACTCACTGTCCCTATCCCCGACTTTCCTCAATGCCACTGGCCCTCGTGTGGGAGCGCACTTGATTCTCACCTTTCTCTGGGTGACCCCGTGGCCCAACTGACCCCAAAGAAGACCCCTCTGGGTAGAACTGGGGCCCTCTTTGCCTTCCTGGCAGCAGCCACTGTGAGAAGAGAATCCCTCAACCCTGGCTGAGTTGAATACTTCTCTCTGAGGGCCACTGGCAGCCAAGCCAGGCCTGGACACATGCCAGGTCCACTAGCAGCCAGCAGGAATCACAGACAGCTCTCGTCCCCAGCCCGCTTTGGGGACTTGGATAAATGCCGCTCTTATTCAAAGACAAAAAAAATCTAATGGAAAATATGCCCCAAATGTTTAACTATATTTGGTGCAAGAAGTGCTGCCTCTAGATGTCTACATCTTATTCAGGTTTTTCTTTATTTTCCTGCCCAAGCTGTCTGATGCACTCCTTTTAGGTACTCCAAAGCTCCCGTCCCCAAACAGGCACTGTGTTCAGCCCAGTCCAAGGAGAAACATTAGCCCAACTCTGGTCTCCAGTAGTTCCTTACAGTATAACAGCCTGTTGAGGTTGCTGTCTGCTCTGCTGTCGAGAAAGCACAGGGAGTAGAGGCCCAGAGGAGGGAACTCATCTATGGCCACACAACAGTAGGAGGAATGTGAACTCGGGTCTTCCCAGCTGGGCTGCCCATGGGGACCCCCCTGCCTACACACACACACTTCCTTCGCTCAGTGGACCAGTCAATCCTCCAGCTCTCTCTGGGCAGAGGACAGGGGAAGAGCAGGAGCTCCCAGCCCAGCTGAGGCTGTGGGACATGCATGAGTGGGCTACAAGAAGCTCAGAGGTCACCTTCTCCAACTTCCACCCCCAGCCGACTCTGGGGGCTCCTTTCCAAATCACAGCAATATCCTGGCTTCTCATCACCTAGTCCCCACCCTCAGGGCATTCTGGTGTCTTTAAATATCTGGGCTTCATAACTCCTAGTTCTAAATGATATTTTATGGACTTGCATGATGAGAGAAGATTCTTTTTCCAAAGCATTTTTCTCTCATTTACAGTAATAATTTTTTTAAAGGCACCAAAGGATCTGAGGTCAGAGTGTGTATAACATGATGCCTCAGAAATGGCACCTGTGTCCCTGCTGGAGCAGGATAAGGGCACGACAGGAGCCACCATCCTGCCCTGAGCAAGCTAGGTGAGCCCCTCTCAAGAGACTGCTCGCCTGGAGACCCCGCCCCTCCTGTGGTGCTCAGCACAGGCAAAGCCCCCTCATGGACACTGAATCTCTGGGCTCCTATCAGCTCTAAAAGTGACAACCCATAACAAGGCACAACCAATAGAGCACAGTCTACTAGCTGTATCTTCAAGATAGGGAAACTGAGGCTCAGAGGGCCCACAGCCCTGCAGACCTCCGACCCCAGGCCCTCTGTAGCACGAGGCTGCTCTCAGTGGAGAGCAGCTGCAGGGGTGTCTCATCTGCCTTTGCACATGAGGTGCTCCAGGACCTTAGGCAAATCACTGAACCCCTTCTGCCTGTTCCTTCACCTGTAAAATGGAGAGAATACGAGCTGTTCTTTAAAGGATAATCCTGAAATCAAAACCCAATCTCACATTTACGTGCATCTACGTTACGTGCATCTACATTGTGTTCCATGCTGGAAACAGGAACAAATGACACAGGTTCCCACCCTCGAGGGGTTCCCTTGGAGCTCAAACTCTTGGAAGACCTTTGAAAGAGTGGCTTTCCATCTCCTGGCGGCTAACTCTGCCCTTGGACGCTCAGACCTTTCTCCACAGAAGGGAAGGCTCTGGCCCAGAGTCCCCACTGTTGCTGGAACCAGCCATGAGATAGTGGCCAGGGTGTTTGGACAGTGGGACAGGACCCCCAAGGAGTGGCCTCTCAGAAGGGCTGAGGGGAGAGCATGTGGTCATCTCTCCAGCTCATAGGCTCCCAAAGTGGGGTGACTAACCATCGTGGTATTGCTCCTCCCCAGAAGGTCTGACCATACATTCCACTACCAGGTCAGAACTCCAAAATTACTCAATCAGGGAGCGCAAACCACCACTGTAATAGTAGGACCCTGCATGAAGAGTATGAAATAAGGGGCAGGGAAGAGGAGAGGCTGGCGGCGGGTTGCCAGATAAAATAGAGGATGCCCAATTAAATTTGAATCTCAGATAGGCAGAGCTGATTTGTCGTGTATGCCCCCTAGACTAAGCAGAATCTGTCTTCTGAGGCACCATCCTTGGGAATCCGTTTTCCCTTCCCAGACAACCCTGCTTGTGTGCCTTTTCTTCCCGACTGCCCCCCTCCCCACTGTCTTTCCAGTTTCCCCACTGACTCACGTTCTCATGTCTGACACCTCCCCCACCAGCACACAATCGCATCCTGTGTCCCACCCCCGAGGGCACTGGCCTCTGCTAAACAAATGGGCTCCCCTCAGACCTGCTGTGACCTTGGCTCAGAAGACTCAGCTCCTTGGGTTTATTTCCTCCCTTGTAGCTCAGGGTGGTGTCAAAGCACAGGTGGTCAAACCAAGCTTTGAGGAACAACCCCCGCAGGGGGTGTTGGCGAGTCACTTGTCCTGCGCTTTTGACTTAGCGAGGGGAGCCCCTCTACTTTCTCTGTCAAACACCCTGGGGTTCTCTTTAAGATCTTGGAAGAAGAGATTCTGTTCCTTAAGGAAAACACAAAAAAGCCACTGGACTAAACAGCCCTGAGGTCCCTTCCTGCTCTACCACTGGGATTCCACATTTCAGCCTGAATGGAGGGGCTGATGGGCGCCAATGGGCTAAAAGCTCTTTCTACCAGGTGTCACAGTGGCATTTCGTCAGAGGACTGAGGCTGGAAGGGCTGCATCGTGGTTTCCATTCCAGGGTCCCACAAATACTTTATCCAACTCTTATCAATGGGGAAAATAATCCGAGACTGCAACCTTCATTTTCAAAAGGCTAAGAGTAGATACCCCATTTTCCTCAGTAGACAGCTTATAATAAACATAATAAATGTGAGCTTTAGGTTACCTGTATATTAAAATTCAGTTTTTATTTGTTTTAGATATTAGGGTCCCATGTAAGAAGTTATTTGAGGAGAAGGCCCTGCTGCTAAAAATAATTTCCAGAAACACTGATCTGATTAATTTGAGGGAATTTTTTTTTTTTAAGATTTATGTGTATTGTTTTTTGACAGAGAGAGACAGACAGACAGAGAGAGAGATGGGGGAGGGCCCAGAGCAATCTCCATAGTTGACAGCATTAGTTTTCCACATAATTTCACTCCACAGGTGGGCTTGGGGCTGCACAGGGCAGGAACTGGGCCGGGAGCCTCTTGCATAGGCCCCGGCAAGAACTGAAATGGGGGCACACCCCAGTTCAGTATATGGGTCCGCATGGGCCAGGATTTGATCCTCCGGCCCTGGGGCTGCGAAGAGAGCATTCAACCTGCTGAGCCATCCCAGCTTCTGCAATTTGAGAGAATTTCAACCACCATATATGGGAAGCCATTTGAGAAGAAGGAAGAAATGAATATGCATTGTGTCTTCTGTGGGTCAAGTACTAGGATAGATCTTTCACATGTGCTATTTCTTTTTTTTAAAAGATTTATTTTTATTGTTTTTGACAGAGAGAGAGATACAGAGACAGAGACAGAGAGAAGGGGGAGGGCCCAGAACAGTCTCCACAGTTGCACATCATTCATTTTTCCACATAGTTTTATTCCACAGGTGGGAGTGGGGCTGCACAGGGCAGGAACTGGGCCAGGGTCTCACCCCAATAAGAACTGAACTGGGGACTCTCCCCAGTTCAGCATATGGGTCCACACGGGCCAGGGACGAGATTTGATCCTCAGTCCCTGGGGCTGCAAAGTGAGCGCTTAACCCACTGAGCCATCCCGGCTTCCCCACATGTGCTATTTCTTTAAGCCTCAAAGTATTTTGGAGATAGGTATTTTCATGCCCATTTTATGAGAAAACAGAAGCTCAGAGAGGTTAGGTGACTGCCTCAAGGTTGCACACCCAACAAGTGGCAAACTCACCTCTCTGACTGACACCAGAGCATCCCTTTTTCCAAAATACCATGACATGGCAATAAAACAAGACTAGTTTTCTTTATGGTTCAAAAACTGGTTCAGAAGCCAATCCCACTAGAGAATTTCTCAAATGTCCAGCTTTTATGGAAAAGAACCTTGAGTGACCATCTTGAAGAACACTTAATAAATGTGGGCACTCCGCTGTTTGATTTTTTTTTTTTTTTTTAAGTCTCATCACACTTCGTATTTAAGGCAAATCATGCAGTTCTCTAAATTTGACCAACCCCCAAGCTGTCTTGGGTGGGTTGTGGAGGATGTATTTCTGGCACTTAAAGCATTCCCCCAGGGGTTGGATCATGCTGATGGATCCTTCCCTCTGCCCTCAGATATTTGGTCCTGGTCACACCTGGGCCCACCACGGGGTAATGTGTATGAGGGGGTTCCCAGTGGTGCACAGCATGAGGAAGAGGGAGGAGTGGTTCCTTACCCAGGTTGGGGTCATATTCACTGATAAACCTTCTGGTCAGAAACTTCACGGTCAGGGCTGCAAGAAGCAGAAAGAAGTTGGCTCAGTCTCCCCTGCTGTGTCTGTCTGGCTGTTGGCCTCTGAAGGCTGCCCCTTTCAGTTTAGTGAGGCCTTATCTAGCCTCTGTGACCCCTGGCTGACACCAAGCTCAAGTCTCTGGAGGAATGAGGCTTGGAGCTGAGGAGGTGGTTTGAGAGGCTCAGAAGAAACCAGCAATATGGGGAACTGTGTCCCTTGAGTACTATCCGGTGATTTTTTTTTTTTTTTAATGGCAAGAAAAACAATGAGAGACAAGCTTAAGGGGTGTCTGTGAAAACACTAAAGGGTCAGTCCCAACTGAAGGAAGACATCTCCCAACCTGTACAAGTCTCTGAGATTCTACATTTTGGGGCATTTAGTCCAGTTTTGGCTATAAGCCAAAGAGAGAGTAAGAGCCCAGTTGATCAGTGGGTGATTAATGAGGGCAGTATGAACCCTTGAGGGCCTGGGATTTCCAGGTGAGATCTGTGTTTCAATTAAACATATTCCACGCCTCAAATCTTGGCCACGCCTCAAATCTTGGCTCTTGGGCCTCCATACTCATCATGCTGCCTCACAGAACGTAAAACTCTAGAATGAAGTTATCATTAACAAGACTGATTTTATTAAGGATTTTAGCACGCAAAGCCAAGGGCCAGCCAACTATTATACTGGACTCAAAAAGTAATGCACTGTTTTAAAGAAAACCCTTAAAATTCTTTCCCAGGATTCTTAACAGTGTCAGTTTGCAAAGTAATACCCAGGGAATACATATTTTTAAATTTAAATTTCTTCATTCATGTGGTCACTGGCTGAACCATACCGTGACAGAGCTCTGGATAACAATTTGATTTTCAAAGGAAAGAGGGCAAATCTTTTGTGTAGGAAAACGTGATTCAGAGTTCCCTCTCTGAGCCAGAGCGTCGTTGGCTTCAAAAGTGGAGAGGAGGCCCCTAGAGAGTCTCAAAGAACACTCTGGGAGAGGAAAGGCACGGCTAACTGAACCCATGGCAGTCATTCACTACCGGCTAGAACTGGAAAACAGCAGAGGAGCCCCGCTTTGTCCTCCCTTCCACGTTCAACTTGCTGGGGCTGTGAGTGGCAGGGGGCAGGCTGGACCCTTTTTCTGGGTCTCTGTCTATGTAACACCCCTACTCCCACCCGCACTTGGCTCCTGCTGGGTGAGAGAGTTGTCAGGAGTGGTGAAGGCAGAGTTCAGTGTTGCTAGAAATGATCTCAAGGGAAGCCCAAAATCTTGATTCATCAAGGACGCGTCCCAGGCACCTGGGACCACAGTCCAATCTGTTTCCAGAACGTCAAGAGAGGGGTCTGGTTTGAAACAAATGCATTTGACACGAATGCACACTTTATTCCAGAATCCCAGCGAGTTGAGGCAGCAGGTGGGGGGTGGGGAGTGCGGGCTGGGAACGCACAACAGCCAGTGACTTCTACCAACTCCCTTCAGGGGTGGGTGGCTCCTTCGACCCCAGCCTAAAGCAGGGAGTAGCAGAGTAAGCTCACAGCGGCCCTGGGCTGGGCATGGGTGCCTAACTGGTCCCTTTGGTGCCAATCACCAGAGCTGACTGCTGGCCCCAGGGAGAAAAGACAGGGGATGGGGCGGGGTAGGGGGTGCGGGCAGGACAAGGGAGAGACCAGCAGAGGATTGGAAACACAGAGACAGCCAAAAGGGAGAGACAGCGGGCGTCACAGACAGGAGCACGGAGGGCGAGCCGCGCAAGAAGCAGAAGACAGACGACACGGAGGAGCGGAGAACAAAGCAGAGCGCGCGCCAGGCAACAGGGAGACCGAGGCAATGAAGAAAATCACGGGGTCTCGCCCGACCCACCTGGGTGCAGGCAGCCTTCAAAGCCGGTGGGAGAGCCTGCCCGCGAGTCCAAGACGCCCGGTTCCGTCCACCCGCGCCCCGCCTAGCCCCGTCCCTCCCCGGCGCCCGCTGCACTCACCGGACTTGCCCGCCCCGCGGCGCCCCAGGATGGCCAGGTTGACCTCGAGGGGCGCGCTCTGCGGCCCGCTGCCCGCGCGGGGTTTCCCGAACACCGACGACATGGCGACGCTGCGCAGAGCGGCCAGCCCGCCCGTCGAGGCCCTCGGGAGCGAGTCGCGCGGGCTCGCCTGGCACGCGCCCCCCGTCCCCGTCAGTGCGCGCGCCCCGGGCCCCGCGGCTCGGGCCGAGCTGGTGGCGGGAGGAGGGACCGGTGGAGTCCGGCGGGCGGGGCCGCCCGCAGCGCCGCCAAACTCCTTGTAAGGGTTGCGGGAGCCCCCCGCGGGGCTCACTCCCCCGGCTCCCGACGCGGCGCAGCCGGCCGCGCACCCCACCGTGCTTGGCCTCGGGGGCCGGGGCAGCGTCACCTCTAGGCCCTGCAGGAAGGACAAGGGCGGGAGGGAGGGAGGATGTTTGCAGCCCAGTCTGAACCTCCTCTCAGTCTCTTCCCACCGGCTAGAAAACCCGGCCTCCCTTTGTGTTACCCAGCTGGCCCCGCCTCCTCCTCCGGGAAGCCTGCAGGGTTCAACTCCACGCCTTGGCGCTTTCTCTAGGTCGCAGCCAGTTTCCGGACCTCCTGACGCTCCCTTCCCATGTCGGAACTCTCAGGCAACAGGCAGCACCCAGGCGGGACCCAGGCTCCCGGGAAGGGGCAATGAGACCTGCTTCCTAATCCTATCTCATGGCCCATGTGGGTCCAGCTCTGAGCAACCCAACCCACTCTGGATTAGTTTGCTCCCTGATAACAGCTAATAAGTTGCATGTGTCTGTGGCCTAGTGTGTAAGCGGGGCATTTTATCTGTTCTAAAACCTGGCACTCCCTCTTGCCTGTAATGATTCTGGGATTGGTAGATGACCCTGGCAGGGGTCACCTATCATTCATTTCCCTTGGGACCCAGGGTAAATATGTTCCAGCTGGAGACAGGGCAAAGGGCCCACATGGGGAATCTGGACGCTTAGGAGCTCGTGCAAGCTCCTTCACTGGGTGACCTTGGCAAAGTCACCTCACTTCTTTGGGCATTTTTTTTTGGGGGGGGTCCTTATTATAATATTAAAAAGGGGGGAATAAATCCAAAATTCCATGATGTGATTCAGGCCTAAAATAAGGTGACCAGATGTCCTGCTTTTGGCGGGACAGTCCCGATATTTAACAACTTGTCCCTCATCCCGCGGCGTTTTAAAAAAGTCCCAATTTTTGGAAAGAATGCACGACAAGCTAGGGAACAGCAGGAGATAGACCAAATTTTTAATCAAGAACCCCCTCCCCCCTCCCCCCTCCCGGGTCAATGGTGTCTCACTTTACCAATGTTAAAATCTGGTCACCTTTGCCCTAAAAGCGACAGAATCAGCCCCGGGCTTCAGAGAGGCCTGAGTGCTTTGTAGAATCCTGGGGAGCCTCTCTTTTGGAACACCCAGCAGGCTGGAGTGGAGCGGGGCATGAGTCTCAGAGACCTCCTACTGCAACCCTTTCCCTCCAACCCAGACCCCACACCATCCCAGCTAATCTACCCACTCCATGTACAAGACAAACCATGGAAACTCCGGTCAGAGTGGGTGGTCAGAGCCTGGTGGTAATAACTTCTCCTCAACCAAAAAGCAAAATTGTTTTCCAGGACAGGACATGAATATTGACTCAGCCTAATTGTGTTTCTGGGAGATCATGGTAAACCAGCTGTGTTATGAAGATTCTAAGGTATTAGGAGGAATTTATTTAGGTTACACCCTCAGGCCAGAATCGCTCATAGAGGTAATGGCCAAGGGTTTTCTTTTGAGTTGTAGTAAAGTAGGGGCCACGTTCCAGCCACATCCTGGTGCTGGCCCCAGTCCTGTGAGGACAGACCTGTCTGGATGGGGTCTGTAGAGAGAGAAATCAGCCTCACTGGAGGGCTACCAGCGAGGGGGCAAGCTATGGATCTCCACAGGCCCAACTACGGTGTGAACTTGGGTTCTGCTACTCCCTGCTTGTGTGATGCTGGAGGAGTTACTTTTCTTTGAAACTCAGACCAACCAGTACATGGGAGCTGCAAGGAGGCAGTTTCTAGCTCAGTATGCGGGTGAGCTCTAACCATCTGAAATGTCCATAACTAGAAGGGACCATCTTTGCAGGAAGTAAGCCCCCTGACATCAAAGGCAACCAACAGGTGACCACTTCAAGGAGGTGTTGTAGAGGAGACTCTATCATGACTTGCAAGGTAAGAAGAGATGACCTTTAATTCCCTTCCAGTTCAGAGCTTATCTAAGTGGTTGCCAGCGTGTTGCTAAGGCCCTCAGCTGTGACTGCTAAGTGCCCCAAGTCTGCTCCTCCTCTGAGGCTTGGGAGGAAAACGGTGCTGACCTCACAGCTGCAACCAGTCCCTTTTCCTGTCTTCATTTGTGGGCTGCTTGTCCAGCACCCAGAAGTGCGTCTTGTGGACTGCAAAGGCTTTTGGATTCAGTTACTTATTGTTAGACCCTGGAATAAGCCACTTTGCCATCTGAGCCTCAGTTCCTCATCTTTAAAATAAGGATATATTAAGGATTAGATGAGATATCATGAAAGTGTCCCACCCAGAGCTTGGCCTATGGTCCCCAAAAAGCAAATGGTAGTGCCCTCCACTTTCCCAGGACATGAATAGCACACATTTCTCACCCATCTACCAAGAAGCCATAACTGTCTAGTAACCAGAGGTTTGGACATTTCAGGTCAAGAGAGAGATTATTCTGTTAGGGCAAGAGCACAGCCCTCCTTACTACGACCAACCCCTCATGGGGTTTCACAGGAGGCCCTCAAGTACTCAAAATTCAGAGAATGTGGCACCCAGCCCAGCAGTGGGCATGTAGCAGGTGCCCAATAGATGTCTCTGGAGTGGATAAGCGGGGCAATGTATAGGTCTAGATAAGCAGGGCCTGTGAGGATTCGGAGCCCCCCTGCCGCCAGCTCCCCAGGAGCCATTCACATAAAGCTAAGCTTTTGAGACACCATTGCGATGTCACTGCATTCTCTGGAGGCACAATATGATGGCCACTCCTGTGGTTGTTCAATGATAAATTCTGATGTCAAAGCTGAATAAAAACTTAGAAGTCAGACCCAAGCTCCATTTTATAGATGAACGGAGGCCTGGAGTGGTTGGGGTAGCTTTTGCAAGTCAGTGGTAGTCCCAACATCAGAGCCCAGCAGGAATCCTGACTCCTAATCCAGTGCTCTTCCTCCTTTGGCTCCATTCAATCTCCTTACTACCTTGTGTACAGAAATACCATCATGAGTGGCAAAGGCTAGGGGTCTCCCATCGGGCTGGGGCTGGGGTCTCTTGGGGCAAGGGCTGTGTTTTCTCCAGCAGACTGGAGGCTGTCCTGGGACAGGGTTGTATCTCTATCAGACTGGGGGCTCCTACTTAGGTGAGACCCCAGGAATCCACTTAACAGACCTCCTACTGTGAGCCAATCACTGTGGATAGAGACTAAAAAGGCTGGGTGTACGCTCTAGAAGGGCTCAGAGAGTTTGACACATAGCCCCTTTCCCTGCCCCCACCTCCAGCCCCAAACAGCATGTGGGGGTGGTGCGAAGTGGAGGGGGAGGTTGGTGTGGGGTCGGGCAGGGCCTGGGAACTCCGTGGGCTGCCCATAGCCAGGATACTTCCTTGTCCTCTCCAAGTCCCAGAGGGACACTCGCTGTCTGGAAGGAGGAAACTTAGCTGCAGACAACACCCCGCTGGGGTCTTGGGGTGGAGCCAAAGGCCTGATTCCAGTGCAGCTTCAGAACCATGATCCCTACCTTGGGTGACACCCTCCCCACTGCCTGGCTGCTGAGGGTGAGAGCTGGGCGCATATACCAGCGTCCCAACCCACTCAAGCCAGGGCTAGCCTTGGAAAAAAACCTGGGACTGGCAGGAAGCAAGCTTCAGCCAGGAGGGATTTGCTCTCCTTTCCCCTCCTGCTTTTAGGAGAGGTCCAGACAGTGGTTCCATCTGACTGTGTTTGCCAGTTACCAGGTGCCTGAAACAGGCCATTTGAGAGGGAACTGTGTGGGTCCCTGGGGGGTCAGCCCCTTCCTACCTGACTCCTTAGCTTGAGCCTGGAGAGAGCAGTTTCTCTATGGAGACAAGGCTAGTGCCGGTGAGGAGAGGAATCTAGGCTGGGACCTGGGATCCGTGGACAGAGTTCAATCCAGTCTCACATCTCTGTTCATAATCAAGGAAAAAACCCATCCTATCTTTAGTCCTCCCTTTCCTCCTCTGTGAAATAGGAATTGTCAGACACATTTCTTACCCCTGAGGCCACTAGCAATGATAGTTAGGACTAGGCACCGCATAGCCTACTTTTCTCCAAGAGGGAGATTGTCATGCTTGCTCCCTCTCAATGTCTAGCCTCAGGGAAGAAGAGAAGCTGGCAGAGAGCCTGGGATAGTATTCATGGGGACTCCTGCCCACCCCTCCATCTCCTCCTCCTCTTCCTGTCTGGTCCCTGGGGCAGAGTATCTGAGATATTTCTGGCTGCCTCCTCCAGGCCTTGGCTTCCCAGGCTCACACAAGTGGTCCCCACATCCCAGCTCTGCTTTGATGGAGTGAACTGGGTGGGAGTTCCCTGGTGGCGGAGGCACGTTCATGTTGGGTTTGCACATTCATACGTGAGGGTCTGTGCATGCTTGTGTCCTAGGGGGGAAGAAAGTTCCCCTGCCCTCTCACAACTCCAGCTTTGTCACTGTGAGCCTCTCCAGCCTCCTAAAGATATCCTGCAGCTGAACATCTCCAGAGTGGCTGATCCCGTCCTACACAGGTCTGGGCCTCGGTTTCTCTACCTGTAGAATGAAGTGGCAGGAGAAGATGATTGCTAAGTTCTCATCCACTTGATATTTTGGAAACCTGAGTCTCAGCTTGTCACCCAGGAAAGTTCTGTATAGTGGGAAAAGAGCCCTGGGGTTGGGCAACAGGAGGTCTGGGGCTGTCTGCCCTAAGCTAAATGACCCTGGGCCATTCCCTTTCTGATCTTTCACAGTAAATGAAGGAGTTGAACCATATAAGCCTGAAGTTCCTTCCAATCGTGACATCCTGGCATAAGGTAACGGCCCAGTGGTTAGGCACATGTGTTCTGGAGTCAGACTGGCTGCATCCCAGTCCTTACTCTGCTACTTTCTGGCCACGTGACCTTGAGCATGTGACTAAACCTCTTTGTTAGTCTCCTAATCTATGAACATGGGGCCATTACTAATAGCTAACTCATAGTGTTGCTATAGCAATAAATGGATAATATCTATTAAATGAGGGGAAATAATAGTATTTACTCATAGGATTGTTGCAAGGATTGTAGGAATTAAAGTGCTTACAAGTGTCTGACACATACTGTAGACTCTCTATTAACCAGAACTCAAGTAAGTGGCAATCTCAAGCAACCACCAAAAAAAAATTTTGCTGGCGGCTTGAGATTTTGCCGTTGCTTGAGAGTGATGGTTGCTTTAATTCTGGTTAATGGAGAGCCTACTTACATTTATCCTGCATCAACCAATCCCCATGGGTGTCAGTTAACCGAGTCTACTGTATTATTATTTCCATAAGCCCTTCTCCTTCCCATCCACAGATATATGATCAGCAGCCCCATTTTCCTTTTCCTAAAGTCTGCAGACACAGCAATGGAGGAATCCTGGCAAGTGGGGAATACACATTAGCTTCCCATCACATATCAGGAAGTGCTTCCAATTTCAGCGGCTTATTGGATGCTTACCTGCTGTCCTCCATTTTTACAGAGAAGGAACTCTAGGCTCAAAAAAAGATTGGACTAATCCGGAGTCAGGGGTAGAAGCCCAGGACAAATTAGAATTCTGCTTCAACCACAGTCTGGTTCATTCTATTAATATTTGCTCCACCTCTGCCTTCTCACAAGCACTTCTTCCCCACACAAGCCTATAGTATGGGCTAGGCATTGATCCTTTCCTTCTTCCCAATTGAATAACCCTGGACAAGTCATGTAAATTCGCTGACTCTCATTCTGAACACTTTTCAGATATTGTCCCATTACAGATTCCCCCCGTTATCCAAAAGTTGAGCATTCCTATAAAACCTTTTGTAAACCTAAATGGCTTAAAGCAAGCTTGTCCAACCTGCGGCCCGTGGGCACATACAGTCCAGCACAGCTTTGAATACAGCCCAAATTCAAACTTTCTTAAAACATTCTGAGATTCTTTTTTCAATTTATTTTTTAAGCTCATCAGCTATCATTAGTGATAGTGAATTTTTTTAAAGATTTATTTTATTGTTTTTGACAGAGACAGAGAGAAGGGGGAGGGTCCCTAGCAGTCTCCATAGTTGTAGGTCATCATTTTTTTTTTTTTTTTTTTTTTATCTTTTCACATTTATAGAGAGAAATTATCTTTTTGTCTTCAGTGCATAGTTATTTCTATTTTACTTTTTGACAGATAGAGAGATAGAGACAGAGACAGTTAGAGAACCAAACTGTGGGAACTCCCCAGTTCAGCACGTGGGTCCTGCCTGGGCCGGAGCCGGGATTCGATCCTCGGTCC
>PVKE010006681.1:0-53423 GCA_004027555.1 Craseonycteris thonglongyai | reverse complement strand
GGATGGCTCAGTGGGTTAAGCGCTCACTTTGCAGCGCCAGGGACCGAGGATCGAATCCTGGCCCCGGTCCCGGCCCGTGCAGATCCATATGCTGAACTGGGGATTCCCCCAGTTCATTTCTCTCTCTGTCTCTGTCTCTGTCTCACTCCCCCTCTCTCTGTCAAAAACAATAAAAAATAAAAAAAAAGAATCAAAACATAGATGTTGTTTTTAATTATTTATTTAATATTATTTTATTCAGATAAAAGGGTCTCCACGGGCCGGATGAGAGGGCCTCACAGGTCACATCCGGCCCATGGGCCGTAGTTTGGAGACCCCTGCTCTATAGTCACAGTTTCTAAGTATCTGTAGACAACATTAAATGAGGACTTACTATATATATATATCTATATCTATATCTATCTATCTATCTATATATATATAGATATATATATATATCCCAAATATAGGATAGGACATACTTATATGAAAAAAGACATTGATTGCTGATCTGAAATGCAAATTAACTGGGTGTCCTATATTTTTATTTACTAAATCTGCCAACTATTTGTTCTGGGCACTGGGCAGAGGGTGGAGTAGGGGTGGAAGCCTGTCTTTTGGGGTACAGCCAAGGGTTTCTGCTCCAGTGTTGGAAGACTTTGGCACATGGCTGCCATGCTGGGCCTCACTCTTCCTATACTATGTACAGTGGCTTTCTTATTTAGTTGAGACAACTCTTTGAATTTTATCCTGTCCCTCTTTCTAGGCTGCCAAGCAAATCAAAGATGGGTAAGATACTGGATGTGGCCCCCACCCCAGTGCCCTGCCCCTGGTGTGAGGGCGGTGATGCCCAGGTGAGGGTACCTTGGCCCAGAGCACTGGGCCAGAGCAAGGGGGAAGGGGTTCCACACACACCTTGGAGGACCAGGCCTGGGACCCCCTGAAATGCCTGCCAGCAGGCTACCTCCACCTCCTTCCTTGCAGTGTGACAATGGCTCCTGCCTTTCGGCTATCATTGAAAGCCAAGGTCAGCGACAACATGAGCCACCTCATGGTGGATTTTGCACAGGAGAGGAAGATACTACAGGCACTCAAGTTCCTGCCTGGTGAGAGGGGAACTTGGTGGACGGCCAGGGTTTCAGGGAAAACCACTGGGGAGTTCAGGGAGCCATGAGACAAAGCCTGGAGTAAGGCTGACAGCCAGGCTTGGAAATCCCAGAAGGCCCCGCCCCTGGGGTGGAGCCATGAGAATGCCCCACTCCTGTGGGGGCAGCAGTAAGGAAGCCCCCTGGAACTATGAGGAGGCCACGCCTCTGAGTAGAGCCCTGAAAGGCCCCACCCACCAGTGGGTAGGGTTCCATGAAAGCCATAGTCCCAATTGGCAGGGAATTCTGGGAATGTCCTAATTGGTGGACTCCTGAGAAGACCCAACCCTTTGTTGGTTGAACCCTGAAAAAAACCTCTGCCCCATCCCTCACCCTTTGGTTGACTGCTGAGGAGGCTCCATCCATGGGATCCAAAGGTGGCCCCGCCCCTTAGAAGGTCTAATATGTGAGTGGGGCTCCAGCAAAGCCCCTATGCCTGTGGCTGCTGATTCCTGACCTCCCTTTCTCTCCCTTCTGTCCTGGGCAGTCCCCAGTGCCCCTGTGATCGACCTGGCTGAGTCCCTGGTGGCAGACAACTGTGTTACTCTAGTATGGCACATGCCAAATGAAGACAGCAAGATTGACCACTATGTGCTGGAATACCGGCGGACAAACTTTGAGGGCCCGCCCCGTCTCAAGGAGGACCAGCCCTGGATGGTCGTAGAGGGCATTCGGCAGACAGAGTACACCCTGACCGGTAAGGGTGCCAAGCCCGGATGCCAACCCCCATGCCCCTCAGCTACCACCTGGCTCCTGTTTCCCCATCAGCCAACTGGGAGCTTCTGGATGATTCCTAAAACTCATGGGGTGTGAAGGCTGCTTGGCTAAGCTGATCAGGGGTAGCAGGAAGTAATAATAATGGAAGCAATATTGATGACTGCACCATTTAATGGGGCCTTACTGTGTGCTAAGCATTTTACACATGTAATAGGCAGCTTGTCATCCCCATTTTATAGACGAGGGAACTGAGGCACAGTGGGGAGAAGGCACCCCCCATCCCTGTCTTATCTCTACTTTCCAGCATTTATTCAGTCATCCTAGTTTATTGAGTGTCTACTGTGTACTAGGTGCTATCCTTGTAATAGAGAGCAAAGAAGACAAAAATCCCTCCCCTCTTGGAGCTGGCATTCTGGGGCCACCCTCCCAGTGTTTGGGGACTCCCTTGGCAGTTACAAGAAAGCAGAAAGCCCGGGGGAATCCAGCTGGTAGGCAGGGGTCTGATGGGGGGAAGAGCTGGGGTCCTTGATGAGTTTAAGAAACCATCCTGAGCCAGGGAAACCCTTAGGGGTGGGGAGGGCCTTGCTGACAACATAACTAGTACTACAGTTCTTGGGCTGTAATCAACTTGTTCCTTGTCTGTAATTAGCATACATGGCTAATAATGAGCATGCTAATTGCAGGAAAGAAAAGCCACCAGCCTGCAAGAGGGCTTGAGAAGCTATTGGTTTATCCTTTTACATGGGAATCAAAATAAACACACCCTATTTTCCCCAATCTTCTTTTTATTATAGTAAAATACATGTAACATAACATTTACCATCTTAATCGTTTCTAAATATACAGTTCAGGGGATGCCCGGATGGCTCAGTGGGTTGAACATTCATTGGCAGCCCCGTGGTCCAGGGATCATATCCCAGCCCTGGCCCCTGCGGACCCATATGCTGAACTGGGGTGTGTCCCCAGTTCGATTTTTACTGAGGCAAGCTTTCCATGTGGGAGGCCCCTGGTTCAGCTCCTGCCCTGGGTGTGCTTCCCATGTAGGAGGCACCCAGCTTATGGTTGGGGGGGGCATGCCTCCCAAGTGGGAGGTCCCCCAACCTGGCTCCTGCATTGCGCAGCCCTGCACCCACCTGTGGAGTGAAACTATATCAAAAACTGATGATGTACAACTATGGAAACTGCTCTGGGCCCTCTCCCTTCTCTTGATCTCTCTCTCTGTCTCTGTCTCTGTCAAAAACAATAAAAATAAATCTTAAAAAATAAAACAATAATAAATAATGCACAGTTCAGCAGCATTAAATACATTCACATAGTTGTGTGACCATCTCCACCATCTACCTCCAGAACTTTTCATCTTACAAAACTGAAACTGTACCCATTAAACCCTCACTCCTCATTCCTCCTCTGGCAGCTGCTGGCACCCACCATTCGACTTCCTGTCTCTATGATTTTTACTACTTGACTAATAGCTCATATAAAGGGAGTCACACAGTATTTATCCTTTTGTGTCTGGCTTATGTCACTGAGCATAATGTCCTCAAGGTTCATTCATGTTGTAGCAGGTGTCAGAATTTCCTTCCTTATTTAAGTCCATTGTGTGTAGGCTGACCAGATGTCTCATTTTATTTATTTATTTTTTAAGATTTATTTTTATTGTTTTTGACAGAGAGACAGAGACAGAGAGAAGGGGGAGGGCCCAGAACAGTCTCCATAGTTGCACATCATTCGTTTTTCCACATAGTTTCATTCCACAGGTGGGCGTGGGGCTGCACAGGGCAGGAACTGGGCCAGGGTCTCACCCCGGTGAGAACTGAACTGGGGGCACTCCCCAGTTCAGCATATGGGTCCACACGGGCCGGGGCCGGGATTCGATCCTCGGTCCCCGGGGCTGCAAAGTGAGTGCTCAACCCACTGAGCCATCCCGTCTTCCCTATTTTATTTTTTTAAAGATTTATTTTATTGCTTGAGAGAAAGTGAGGGGTTTGGGGGGGGGGCAGCGCCCAGAGCAGTCTCCATAGTTGTACATCATTAGTTGTGACATAGTTTCATTCCACACGGGTGCATGTGGGGTCGTGCTGGTTGGGAACTGAATTGGGGTCCTCCTGCATAGGAGGCAGGAAACATTGCCGCCATCTGGTGGTTACGAGTTGCGCCAGGATTCGATCCTCAGTCCCTGGGTCTACAAAGTGAGTGTTTAACCCACTGAGCCATCCCAGCTTCCCCAGAAGTCCCATTTTAAATGAGACAAAAGACAATGGCACTGTCCCATTTCAAACAGTGTGTGTGGTCAGCCTAATTGTGTGGCTGTGTCCCAGTAGTAGCAGCTTACATAGCTATAGATCAATATCAGAATCAGGACATGGGCATGGCTACATTCTGCAGTGCTGATTCACATTTCACCAGTGTTACACGCCCTCATGTGTGTGTGTGTGTGTGTGTGTGTGTGTGTGATCTCATATGCAATTTTATCCCACATGTAAATTCATGTCACTGCTACCACAATCAAGGTATAGATCTGCTCTGTCATAGGCTTCCTGATGCATCCCCTTGAGAGTCACACCCTCTCTCCTTTTACAAAATTCCTAGTGAGTTTAGTTTTTCAGGGTGGGAAGTTGAATTCTTCAAAAGGTTTGCAGTATTGAGGATATACATGGATATGCTCAACTATATCAATAACCTACATGGCTGTTTGTAATCTGCCAACTACCTCTTTGATTGCTTGGAAAGAGAAGAGGTTGACGTGTTTATGACTTCCATTCCTTAGCTCATGTCATCCTCATATGAACCCTGCTTGGCATGGGGAATACAACTGCCAGTTTGCAGAATAGGAAACTGAGACAGGCAGTGAGTGAATATCTAGACTGTAGTCCAATATGTTCCATATGTGAAACCCAGCCTTCTGGGTGGTAGTCTTAGCTCCAGGGAAGTAGGTGGCACTGATGAGCAAACCACTGAACCAGAAGGGGGTCCAAAGAAGGGTGAAGCAGTCTAAGTGGGCACCTGGAGGAGGTGGCAGCCAGGCTGAGATCAAAAAAAAGAAGCAGGGATCGGAGGGAGGTCAGTTTTACAGGCCGATAGTCAGCCTGACTGAGGACTCAGAGGTCAGAGTGCTGAGCCTTTGTGTCTGGGACTAGTTAAGTTTGCAGAGAACAGTGTCTCCAGGTAGAGGTGAGAGGAGAAGTGGGGTATTTGTCCTGAGAGCAAGGGGAGCCATGGGAGGATTAGAGTGCTAAGCTGAGTGCTGTTTGGGATACCCAGAGAATGGGCATCCTTTGGGGAACACTCCGGAGGTAACAATTGGACATGTGTTCAGGGCTAGAGGTTGGGCTATGGGTAGATGGATTGTGTTTGAAGGGTGAGAAAGGGACAGTGAGCAGAGTGAGACAAGCAGGAGTCCTGGGCTGAGCCACCCAGACATTTAAGGGTGTCTGGGAGGGAGGAGCCTTTAAAGAAGACAAAGAGGGAGTAACCAGAGTCGGCAGCTAGGAGAAGACAGTGCCATGACTACCAAGGAAAGAGGACATTTCAGGAGGGAAGGAATAGTCAGCCAGGAGGCCTTGCAAAGTGGACGCTGACAAGGCCAGAGAAGGGAGACAGAGTGAAGCAGCAGAGGTGGGGGTGTTCCTAAGCTCTCTAAAGAGGTTTAATTTGAGAGAGAAGACAGCTTGATAGCTGCTTTTTATTCTTTAAGATTGGAAGAAACTAATAAAGGGAGGGAAGCTGGGATGGCTCAGCGGGTTAAGCACCCGGGGAACCAAGGATCGAATCCCAGCTCCAGCCTGTGCAGACCCATATGCTGAACTGGGTGTGCTTCCCATGCGGGAGGCCCCCAGATCGGTTCTTGACCCCTGGGTTGGCCCCTGGCTTGAGGGGGTGTGCCTCCTGGGGGGAGGCCCCCCCACCTGGTTCCTGCCCTGCAAGGCCCCTGACCACCTGTGTGGAATGAAACCATGTTGAAAACTGATGATGTACAACTATGGAGACTGCTCTGGGCCCTCTCCCTTCTCTCTATCTCCTTCTGTCTCTGTCAAAAATAATAAAGTAAATCTAAAAAAAAAGAAAGGGAGGGCAAGATATATCCTTGTAAGTAAGGAAAATCTTTATAAGTAACCAGGTGTGCTAGATTCAGTGGTCCTAGCAAATAAGCCATCACCTCCGTTCCCTGCACTTGTTGGCTCTGGGGACTGCATTCTCAAGGGGGCTAGCCAGATGAACTGGTAAATTTTCCCAGGAGGTGCTTGCTCCCAGCTGGCCAGCTCAGAGAAACAGCGAGTCTTCCCCCCATAATACCAGCCAAAGTCCCAGGGCAGATTCTGATTGGCCAGTTTGGGTCATGTGCCTATCCCTGAATTAATCTCTATGAGAGGGTTATAAGACATCCTGATTGGCCAGTGTGGGTTGGGGCTTGAGCCAAGTGATCCATAGACCCACAGGTGAATGTGGGCAAGTATGGCTTCTCAGGTATATCATTTATAAAGTATTCCTTAGAAGGATGGGCAGTGAGATTACTGTGGGACACAGGGTCCCCTAACCTGTTGCTCAAAGTGTACCCAATGTTGAGATCCCTCTGTTGCCTGCTAGGTCTCAAGTTCGACATGAAATACATGAATTTCCGTGTGAAGGCCTGTAATAAGGCAGTTGCAGGCGAGTTCTCTGAGCCAGTGACTTTGGCAACACCAGGTAACTAGCTCCTACCCCTATCCTGGCTGTGACTCTATAACCATTCACTCCTGGGGCCCCAGGGACTAGTGTGAAATGAGACTTCTGATCAGTGTTCTGGGCCCTTTTTGCCTTGGCTGCCAGAAAACTCAGAGCTAAGTCCATAGAATTCCTCAGTCTGCATGTTTGGCATAAACCTGCTTTTGTATCTGATCCCATTATACCTGGATGGTTGTTAGTCTCTCTCTCTCTCAATCTCTCTCTTCCAAAAACTAGATAAATGCTCTATAGGGTTGGGGAGGGCCTATCAGCAGTGAAGACAGATTTCTTAGCCTCCCATAGTGATACGTTTGCATGCCCTGAGAAGTCCTTCTGTAGTCTAGCTTAAGTCTGCTATGCTATATAGCCTAGCCCCTTGCCTGGGACTAATCCCCAGTGGAAGCACAGGACAGCACAAGTGGTCTGAAAATGGCTCCAGACCTGGGAAATCTTTAGGCAACAAGCCCTTGGCCTTCACTCCTCTAGCTGCATGGTCTGCCCCCTCCATTCTTCCCTTGTCTCTTTCAGTGTCTTTCTGCCTATTGTCTTTGTATCTGTCTCTGAGCCTTTATCTGTTGGTCTCTTTCTCTTTGTCTTGGTCTCTTTCTGTTCTCTGTCCCTGTCATGGTCTGTCTTGGTCACTGTCTGTCTCTCTCTCTGTCTCTGTTGTGTCGCTCCGGGTTTCCCCATCTCTGTGACTCCCGCATCTGCCTGGCCCCAGCATTCATGTTCCGCCTGGATGCATCCACATCCCACCAGAATCTGCGGGTGGATGATCTCTCTGTGGAGTGGGACGCCATGGGCGGGAAGGTGCAGGATATCAAGGCTCGCGAGAAAGATGGCAAGGGGCGGACGGCGTCTCCCGTCAACTCCCCAGCCAGGTAGCCTGCCCCCTCCCCTCCCTAAGTCTCTGGTGGAGATCAAGGTAGACATGGACACACAACCCAGTGTGGTCAAGGCTGGGGTGGAGGGAGGGACATGGAGCTGGGGAGCCAAAATAATGCATCAAGGGAGGGGAGACTTTGAACTGGGTATTGGTGATTGAATACGAGTTTTCCAGATGAGGAAGAGCATGGGCATGTTCTGACATGAAGGGCCTAGTGTATAAAAAGACAAATACTGTCAAGGACTGAGAAAAAGTCCACAGTGGCTGGGGTGGGCCAGGGAAGCCCTCTTTGGAGGAGGTGAGGAATGAACTGAGCCCTCCCCTCCCTGCCACCCACAGAGGTACTCCATCTCCCAAGAGGATCCCCTCAGGTCGAGGGGGACGGGATCGCTTCACAGCTGAGTCCTACACAGTGCTGGGTAAGAAGGGGTGGGGAAGGCTGGAGGAGAAGAGGAAACTCTGGTCAGTTCTCATGGTGGCGGGTGGGAAGGAACTCCTTTGGCTGGGGAAGCAGAAGCAGCCGTCAACAAAACTCGGAATGGCCCCAGTAACATATTATGCTGGGGGAATGGGAAGGTTTTGGGAAGAGGGATTATTGGGGGAAGCCAGAGCTTAATGGAGCTGAGGAAAGAGGCTCTGGATTGGGGAGTGGCTGGTCAGGAGCTTGAGAGGGAATTCCCTGGGGCTTGTCAAATAGCTGAGTCTTGGAGAGTAGCTGGGATTTGGGGAGTAGCTGGAAAGAACTGTTGCCTGTGGAGTAGCTGGGTGTCTGGAGGAACTGAAGCAAGGCTAAGGGCATGTGGACAAGCCAGACAAAGTAGCTGGTGCTGGAGGAGCTGAGAGCAGGGCTAGGGTTAGAGAAGCGACTAGCACCACAGGATTGGCTGGATCCTATGAAAGAGAAGCTGGAGTCCATGCAGGAACTGGAGTTTAAGAAAGTCACCATTGTCCAGAAAAGGTCTTGAAAAAGAGGCTGAATTCTTAAGAAGTCAGTGGGTCAGTAATATTGGGGGTGGGGGGTGGGGGAAGGTAGGGAGTAGCTGGGTTCTGGGGAGGAGCTACTCCCTGAGAAGTGAAGGTTCTAGGGAGGATTCGGATTTTCTGGAATCCATCTGGGATTGTCCAGAGTTGGGTTTTGGGGAGGAAGCAGGGCAAGGTGTGGGGGTGTCTGTAGAACAGCTGAGATTTGCGAGGGAACTATCTAGCCCCTGGGAGGTACCCAGACTAGTTGTGGTTGGGAATCTAGATTTGGGGTCTGGATAGAATGTGGACTCAAGGATCTGCTGAGATGTGGAGGGCATCTGAACCCCAAAAAGGGCTGCAGCCTGGAAGAACCTGGTCTCTACCAGGAGCTGGGGGTCTGGAAAGAATCTAGATTAAGAAAGCAACAGGAAGGAGTCAGGAGTCCTGGAAGGACTTGAAGCCTGTGGGAATACTTGGAGTCCACCAGGAGCAAGGGTTTGGGGATTATCTAGTCTCTGGGAAGAACCAAGGACTGAAGTTGGGGAGTAGCTGAACATGGGGAGGAACTGGAAGAAGTTTCTAAAGCCTGGAAGTGTCTGGAAGGAGTAGCTTGGATTTATAGAGAATCTGAAAGGACTAATGGAAGCTTGGAGAATATCTGGACTTAATAGCTAGAGGGGATTGAAGCCTGAAGAATACCTGGAAGGAGTAGATGAGGACTGAAGAGTATTTGGAAGGAGGAGCTGTGACCTGGGGAGTATCTGGTTGGCTGCCCTTTTGTGGAAGACCACCTGGGACCCTATTCTACGCAGTCCCACTACCCGTCTCACCACACAGGGGACACACTGATCGATGGCGGGGAACACTACTGGGAAGTGCGCTACGAGCCGGACAGCAAGGCGTTCGGTGTGGGGGTGGCCTACCGCAGCCTGGGCCGCTTCGAGCAACTGGGCAAGACGGCCGCGTCCTGGTGCCTGCACATCAACAACTGGCTGCAGGTCAGCTTCACTGCCAAGCACGCCAACAAGGCCAAGGTGCTGGACGCCCCCGTGCCTGACTGCCTGGGCGTGCACTGCGACTTCCATCAAGGTGACCCTAAGCCCCAGCGGGCATCTCCAGCCACCTCTGCCTGTCTCTCTGCCACAAACCCTCTTACTGGTCCCCTGTCGCTCTGCCCTCCACCCAGGCCTCCTGTCCTTCTACAACGCTCGTACCAAACAGCTGCTGCACACCTTTAAGGCTAAGTTCACACAGCCACTGCTGCCTGCTTTCACGGTGAGACGCCCCCTCCATGGTCTGGGATAGGAGGGCATGGCCCTGGGTGCTAGCTTCACTGCTGAGCCTCCTTTCCCCTCCCTGTACCCCAGGTATGGTGTGGTAGCTTCCAGGTGACAACAGGACTGCAGGTCCCTAGCTCTGTGCGCTGCCTGCAGAAGCGTGGCAGTGCCACCAGCAGCTCCAACACCAGCCTCACCTAGGCCAGTGGACCACCCACTCAGCCGGGCTGATATTGGGGGCCACCACCAGGCCTCGGCTATTTCAGCTGGACACCCTCTAACTCGCTGCTTGGAACCTTACCTCCTAATGGGGGTCACCAATAGGAAGTGGGTACCAGGGCAAGCCCTCCTCCCCACCTCATTTCCTAATAAAAGTCAAACACTGGCTAGGCCGTGGTTCCTTGGGGCTAGGGGTCACTGGCTGTGCCCTGTCCTCTCTGGACCTATGCTTTCCCAGTTGTAAAATGGGCTTTTCTGGCAAAGTCAGGTGGCAGTTTTTGCTGAGCTGAGTGAGGACCTTTGGGAGTAAATGGGGCCAGCTGTGGGCAGACATCCAATGGACCCCTCACGGCCCCCCAAAGCCATGTCAGACACATAGGCACTGGGGTCCCTTGCACTTTAATTCTGGGAAGAGGGATTCGCCTGACTGACATGCCATGTGCCCGGATTAGCACACTGGTCCCCAACGAGCCCAGCTGAGTGCTCCAGCGCCCGTCGCCTCTGCAGCTTCTCTTCCAGCTCTGCCGTCACATTGGCTAACCCTGGGGGAGAGGGATACCCAAGGCTTCAGCTGCACCAGGGATCCCCTGTCCATGCTGTAATCCCCCACCCTCACTCCCCGACATCCACCTGGGACCGGCTAAAGAATGTGCAGGGCCCAGTGTAAGAAGTCAAGAGACAGGAGGAATTTTGAGTCAGAGACAGCAGAACATTAAACCAAGCACAGGCCCTTTGGGATGTGAGGTCCAGTGTGACTGCAAGGGAACCACACCTGTGAAGCCTCTCCTGTGTCAACCACCCCCCTCAGGCCCCTTACCTGTTGTGGGGAAGAAAGCCTGCGCTGAGCTGACAGATAGCTTCCTGGTCAGGCCACCAGTAAGGCCTTTGGGCTCTGGAGAAGGTAGATGAAGGCTGAGGTTGGGCCTTCACTGGACAAGGGAGGGAGGGAGGGCCTGGGGGGGAGGGTCCTCTACCTGGCCTGGGTGCAATGGATGGCTTTGGAGGCTTTGCCTGAACCTTTGGGGCTGGGGGACACTTCTTGGGCTTCAGAACCAGCTGACCAGGGGAAGGCACTGCATGGACAAAGGTATGGTGTGTTACGTCCAACCATGAGTCTGCGCCCCCTGCCCCTTCTCTTGGCAACTCCTAGGTTACCACCCACCGTCTCCGTTCATGTAGTCAGCCGCTGGGGCGTCCCCAATGGGAATCACATAGTTCTCAGCTGGGTTTGGTAGCGGGGGCAACTTGTTCTGGCTGTACGCAGGCATGACGGATGTGGGAGGTGGCTGCTTGGGGCCCCCAGCAGGGGTTGTAGGACCTGGTTGAAAACTGTAGTCACTTTTTGGACCCTCATGGGTCAGAGACAACTCAGGGTGAGTCTGTGCGCCTCTGAGCGGTAATATATGTGTGTATGCCTGAATATAGGCATGTGTCTGTGCATGTGCCCATCATAAGTGTTTATATTCCTGTGCAACATAAACATATACACGATTAATTTGCATAAATTGAATATATGTAAATATATGCATGACTGCATGGATGCTAAGGTCTGTGCTTGGGTACATGCCTCTATTTGTATGTACACGTGTATGTGAATGTCTGAATTTGTGCTGTGAGTGGCTATGTCTGCATTTGTATGTGCACATGATTGTGGCTTAAGGTACATATACGTGTGCTAGATGGGACAGATTGTATGATGTGTATTCATGCATTGTCTATGTGGGTGTCTACGTATGAGCTTCTGATTATGCAGAGGAATACAGTCCATGTTGGTGACTGTGGCATGTGTTATGTATGTGTACATACATGTCTATTGTGAATGTGGGGCCTCCCCACAGCTGCTCAGCCTAGCACAATCATACTGCTTCCAGCCTCTTCTGCTCCATAAGCTGGAATGCCTCTCATCCCCTTCCCAACACCCACCCGGGTTTCCTATTTCTTGGTAGCTCTTACTCCAGGTGTACCCTCTGCTCTCTCATTGCCCATCAGTACCCACTGAAATCCTTGGGACTTTCAGCAAACATCCCCTCGTCCAGTATACCTTCCCTCTACTCTGCCCTCTCCTCTCTCCAAATCTACGGTAAGCATCGACCCAGCCCCAGGTTCCACCCCAAAGGGTTGGGAGTGTTAATGTCCAGCTGTGTCTGCCCCCTCCACAACCTGGAAGTCCCCAAAGGGCAGGGTCTGGGTAATTTCTGGGTTCCTTCAACTCTGGGCACAAGTTGGGCACATTGAGTTCTAAGCCTCTCCTTCTGCTCCAGCAGCAACTGCGGGGAGCGGGCATCACCTGGGCCTGGGACAGCGGGAACTGAGGGTGCCACCCACAAACTCTCGCCGTTCTCTTTATCAGCCTCCACGTAGCCTAAAACAGAGAGGGCTTCCTAGAGGAGCCGCGGCAGCCGCGCGCTCACCCAAGGGTGTCCCCGTTAGGGCGAAGGTGGGAGAGGCACGGACTGGGCCCCAGAGTTCCCTGAGACCTCGCGCACCTAGCACCTTCTCGTAGTCCTCATCCAGTAGGAAGGGCACCAGCGCCTTCCTTGTGTGCGACACGAAATAGTTGAGCACTGCGTCGAGTGAGACACAGGAGAACTGAGGATGGAAACGAGGAACGGTTGGGTCCGCTGGGGAAGGGGCGCGGTCCCCGCCGATGTGCTTCCCAAGACCTCAGCCCAACGCTCACCGGCTCTTCCAAGTCGATCAGGTATTTAGGGCCCTCGCGTTTCACCTTGTAGTGCCGGACCACCGGCGTCCTGCACAGGCAGTGGGCAAGTGGGTATCCTGCTTCAGGCCAAGACCCCGCCCCCATGGAGGGCCTAACCGCCCCCCTCTTCCCTGCACACGGATCATGCCCTGACCCGGCGTGGCTCGCTGGGTGGACCAGACAGGCCCTCGATCGCTGCACCCCCAGGAGAGACCTTGCCCCTAGTCCTGGCACCGCTTCCACGGAGGACTCTGCCCCGATGGACTCCACCCCCAGGGAAGGCTCCATACTTCTTCCTGGATCCCAGATTCTGACTGCACAGTTCGAAGTGACCGCACCCATACCCTACCCCGGAGCGAGGCCAGCGTCAGGATCCTACACCCAAGTCTGTGCCTGCTCTGACAGTCCCCGGGCTGGCTCGCTTTAGAGTGTGGCTCCGCCCCTCCGTGTGACTATAGTTCCACGCACCACCCTCCTTCGACACAGCCTCCCGCCCCCCTGGCGCTGCGCAAGCGCACCCATTGATCGTTTGGCGCGTGGTGACCGACACTCCGCTTGTGCCTTCTCTGCTGGGCCGCAGCAGCAAATTCCCGCATTCTGGGTATCGCTCCAGGAGCAGTTGCGCTTCCAGCCGGCTCACCTTCAAGAAGCACCTGGGGCGGGCCGCGTCACTCACATAGGACAGACCCCGTTCCCCAGAGACCCAGAACGCCCACCCCACGGAACCCCGCCCCTGGACACTCAGCCACGCCCACCTATAACCCCGCCCCTGAACACCCATTTACCCCCTACTGTTTATAACCCCCACACCAGGCGGCCACAACTTCTAGGCGCCTAGTCTGCCCCAGGACACTAAACCTAGGTCCTGTTCCCGGAGACCCAGCTCTGCCCGCCCCCCCCCCCCAAGCCCAAGTTTCATCTCCGGAGGCCCAGTCCCGCCCCCAGACACCTAAAACCTCCCCTGGAGTCCCAGACCTGCCCCCAGACACCTAGACCTGATCCCAAACACCAAGTCCAGCTCCCAGCATGAGACCTAATCCCAGCCCTCACCCAGATGCTGCCCTATACTCAATTTAAGACCCAGTGGTGAAAGATCCCACTCACAGCCCACCTCAGCCCCATGTCCCCCATCCTGGAGTCCCTAGAGACAGGCGGGACACTCACGAGGGCATGTCCAATGAGCGGCGCACCTCCTCTTTGGCCAGGGCCTCAGCCATTATGTATAGGTGTCCAGGTAGCAGGGTCAAGTTGGATGGAACACAGAGCTGAGGGACAGAGTGTCAGGGAACTGGTGGCTGTGCCCATGTCACACAGGGGCAATCTGAGGCCAAAGTGCAGACAGAGGCCTCAATGGGAACCTGGTTCTGAGGACTCCAGGGTAGCCCTACACCTTCAGAGACCAAGAGGTTTTCAAGAGGATGCAGAGAGAGACTTCCATGATGGGGAGGACAGATCAGATGCTAGAATGCATTCAAACTCTACAGGCTGCAGGAGTCGGGCAGGGAACAAATGAGTAAAATTGAAGTCAGGAATGTTAACTAAAATTCCTGGTTTCTAGGTGATGGCAGCTAACTTCAAAGGTTTTAGCACTTTGTTAGCCAAACAAAAGATGATTATGGGCCAAATTTGGCTTGTAGGTCACCAGTTTGAGACCAGGGGCTTGCTTGGGGAATGGAGGATGGAAAGAAAAAAGAATTTCTGAGAAGGCCTAGTGGGAAATGGGAGAGAGAGGACAGAGGGCGACCACTCTGACCTTCACCACCGTCAGGATGAATGAAGCCTTTCCACATCTCCCGAGACTCCAGGCTCTCTACCTAGGGAGGGTAAGAAAACGTCCATTCATCTATGAAATGAAACTGAGGAATAACAGTCCTTGTTTCCAAGGGCTATTTTGACGATTAAATGAGTTAAGACAGGTTAATTTAGAATGATGTCTGAATATACGAAGGCTGTCCAGAAAAAAATCCAGCCATTGTCAATATAACAAGAATGGTTACAGGGCTGGATACTTTCCGGACAGCCCTCACAAGTCCTTACTGATGTGGGATGATACTTTTTAATGCTATTTTTTTAAAAGGTTTATTTTGATTGTTTTTGACAGAGAGAGAGAGAGATACAGGGACAGAGAGAAGGGGGAGGGCCCAGAACAGTCTCCATAGTTGCACATCATTGGTTTTTCCACATAGTTTCATTCCACAGGTGGGCGTGGCTGCACAGGGCAGGACCTGGGCTGGGGTCTCACCCAGTGAGGACTGAACTGGGGGCACTCCTCAGTTCAGCATATGGGTCCACACGGGCCAGGACCTGGATTCCATCCTTGGTCCCAGGGGCTGGAAAGTGAGCGCTTAACCCACTGAGCCATCCCGGCTTCCCTTTAATGCTATTACATCCACATTTAGGATAACATTCACGTATCTCCTGTGCTCTAAACCCTTCTAGGGCTCCCACCTCCCTCAGGGTAGAAGCTCAAGTCCTCTCCATGACCCCCAAGGTCCTACACGGACCTGCCCCATCCCATCCCTGCCCTATCCCATCCCTGCCCTCACCTCCTTTCTCTCTTTCCCTCACTCACTCACTCTGCTCCAGCACAGTGAGCTTCCTCATTGTTCTTCCAACACACCAGGCACAGCCCTGTCTCAGGAACTTTGCATCTACTATTCCCTCTGCTGAAAAGCTGTTTCACAGACATCTACACTGCTGGTTCCCTCACCTCCTCCAGGTCCTTAACAGTATATTCTTTTTCCTTTAGCAATTGTCTCCCACTCATCTACTGCCATTTGACACTCCATAGATTTTACACAGTTATATTGGTGATTGTGTGTCTCCACCACTAGACTACATAAACTCCACAAGGGCAGGGATTTTGTTCACTCCTATGCAACTAGCAGAGGGTCTGGCACACAGTAGGTGCTCACTATTGTTTGTTGAAAGATTGAATGGTGGTGGTGATGATCTTTGTCGATCAGTTCTTATTCTGGGCACTTTATACAGATTTTCTCATTTTGCAGTTGAGGAAACTAAAGCCCAGAGAGGTTAAGTGACTTGCCCAGTGTCACCAATCTAGTGTAAACTCTATGTGACTCCACGTCAGTGTGTGTTAATAATGGGTGCAACGGGGAGGGGGGGTCTCCCACCAGTTCAACCCCCAAAGGACCTACCTTGAATTTGATTTCCTGGTTCCAGAGGATCAGGTTGAAATGGGTACCAAGGTCATGAGAACTCCCCCAGGGAGCTTCATCTGTGAGTTTCACAAATGTTCCAAGATCTAGCTTCTCCATATGCTGGGTACACAGAAATGGGAGTCTGCACACTAGATCTGTGGTCCCTCAGGCCCCCTGGCTTGGCCACACCATCCACACCTTCTGCTTGGCCCCTGGTCTGGACCAGCTCTTGAGGCTATATTCCCATCCTTACCTGAGAGTCCCGATTGCTATTGTAGAAATAAAGAGTGAGGCCCTGGAGTCCAACCCAGAACTTCTTATAATCCTGGGGATCAGAAGTGGAGAAAGAGAAGGATGTGTGGTTACAAACTGGGTACCTCCAACATACCCACTCCTGCCTCAGGACCTTTGCACTGGCTGTTCTCTGTCTGGATACTCTTTCCCCAGAATTTCACATAGTTTCTTTTATTCCCTGCTTTGGGTCTTGGAACATATATACTGCCTTCTCAGGGAGGCCCTCCTCACCCATGGCTCAGCCTCTGGGGATCTTTTATCCTCTAAGAAAGGACCAAAAGGAAACTTCATGGGGTGGGGGACCCAAAAAGTCCCTCAATTTATAGAGGCAAGTGTTCTAGATGTGAGTTGAGCTAACTGGATTTTTTATGTTCCATCTATCCATTCATCTATCTATTGAGCCATCCACCCATCCCACCCATATATACATACATGCATCCCCCTGTTCCTTTATCCACACCATAAATATTTACTGGTATCTCCTAGGCGCCAGGCCCAGGGATGGTGCTGAGTTTAGTCTCGGAATTTCACAAGGTTCTGGCCTCTAGGTTCGCAGATTCAGAATTTCCCCCAGGGTTCTGAACTCCGAATGTTCTAACTCTATGGAGGCCTAAGGGGCTGATACAACTCAGATGTAAGATTCTAGAGCATTTTTCACCAAATGTTCCCTGAGCACCTACTCTGCAAACAGCTTTCTTGTGAGAAAAAAAAAAAGTGGGACATGATTTCTGTTTCTGAATATGTCACGTTTCAGAGAACAGAGAAAGCAGAGATACCAAAATCCTCCAGGGAAGAGAAACTAGAATCACTGGGGAGGGACAGGCCCTGGGACATGAGATCACAAAGGAGAAGAGCAGCCCTCCAACTAGAAAATCTGGGAAGACTTCCTGAAGGAGGGACACCTTAATTCGTCTATAATGATAATGAGGCTAGTGCTTAGATCGATGGCTACCAACCACTCATCAGTCAATCCATTCACCCGTCCACTTATCTACCCACACACACATCCACCCACCCACCTGTTCATCCATCAGGCCACCTACCGTCTGCCTATCCATAGATACATACACACATTTAACTAACACTTAATGACACCCTTCTATGTGCCCGGCACTCTTCCAGGCACTGGCAATACAGCAATAAATGATTAAAGTCAGTATGGTCAGACCTGCTTTGTCATATACCAGCTATGTGCCATTGGACAAGTTATTTAATCTTTCTGCCTCAGTTTTCCCACCTATAAAATGGCAACATTAATGGTACTGCCTCAAACTATCGTGAGAACTGGGTGAATGGATACATGTAGAGCACCAGTGCTTGCCCTGAGTCAGGCCCGTGGCCTGCCGAGGTCTACCCTGCTGCTGTAACTGTGACTACAGCCCTTTCTACCCAGTTTGTAAGAGAGAAAACTGAGGAACAAAGATAGTCACTTGTATAAGGCCTGGGAGTCAGGAAGGTGTGGAGCAGGGATGTGAACCTAGGTCTCACACTCTGAGGCCCACAGTCTTCCTTAATGACTGATCTGCTGCCTCTAGATGCTTCTTAGGCTAGGGGTGGGGGATTTGATCTGAAGGATAGGAGAAGCAGTAGGTGGTTGGTTTGGGTTATAGAAGCTGAATGACTCTGGGGAGTGGTAGGGGGTGGGGGAAGGACAGTGTCTTAGTGGGAACTGAGGGGCTGGGTTTTATCCTGATTAAGACACACATATACACACACACATGCATGCACATGTATTGGTCCTGTGGCCAGTATCTGGTCCTGCCAAATGTGGACCCCAACAGCTCTTACTGCCCTACATGTTACTCTCCTGACCTTGTCCCCTGCAGCTGAGGTTCACAGTGTCACTTTAGCGCTGGGAGAAGAGGAACTAATTAATTTAATTCCTCATTTGTTGGGGGAAGTCCCTGATCCTGTTTGTGTCCTACAGACAGAAAAAGAGACTGAGACAGAAAGGCTGAGACTAAGAGAGAGGCAGGTGGAGAAAGACAGGAACAGACAAAGAAAAAGAGCTAAGAGTCAGAGACACAGAGAGAGACGGAAACAGACAGATGGGCAGAACCCTTCCCAGCCCCTGGCCCATGCCCTGCCCCATCCAGCACCCACCCCCCCCTCCTTGGCCAAGTGGAGAGACGGAGGCTCAGATATGTGCCTCATCTGCCCAGCTGCCCAGCAGTGCCAGGCTCCCTGCCCTGTCTTACCTGGTCACAGGGTCCTTTCTTCTCCAGAAAGCTCTCATGGTAGTGTGAGGGCAGGGCCCACTTGAGCTTTTGGACTCGGGGTGGGCTCAGGGCCATGGCCATGGCAGGCCTGGGTCTTTGGCCCAGCCTCTCCTTCCAATGGGCACCTCAGCTGGGCCAGGAAACAGAGAACAGGTTCCAGGGGAATTTCCTCTCTTCTGTCAGCTCCGGAGGTCCCTCCCCTGCTAGTGCTGGGTGGGGCTGGGCTGGGCAGGTCCAGGGATCCTTGGGAAATCCCAGCCTCTCTGGTCTCCCCCAGAGGTCATGGAGGCTGTGCCAGAGTCGTGGAATGGAGGAAGGAGCCATGGGAGGCTTTCCGTGTGGAGCAGAGACAGGGCAGATGGTGCACCAGAAAACAGGGACCTGTTTCAGCAAAGGCCTGGAAGTGAGAAAGAAAAGAGTGTGGTGCCCAAGTAGCTAGAGGATGTGACCAGACAGAACACAGCAGGAAAATAACTTGAAGGGCCTGAAATGCTCCTCAGGCTGCCAGGACATTAGCATATCTACCCCTAAATCTTACTGAGATACTGATGGGAATTGCACTAAACTTGTATATCAGTTGGGAAAGGTGCAACATCTTTACTATGTCAAGTCTTCTAGTCCATGGAGATGGTCTATCTCTTCATTTATTTAAATCTTTGGGGAAGCCGGGATGGCTCAGTGGGTTAAGTGCTCACTTTGCATCGCCGGGGACCAAAGATCGAATCCTGGCCCGGCCTGTGCGGACCCATGTGCTGAACTGGGGAGTTTCCCCAGTTCAGTTCTCTCTCTGTCTCTGTATCTCTCTCTCTCTCTCTGTCAAAAACAATAATAAATAAATAAATAATAAATTAATTTAAAAAAATATTTTAAATCTTTGATTTCTTTCATCAATGTTGTGCAGTTTTCAATATACAAGTCCTATACTTGTTTTGTCAGATTTACATTAAAACATTTCTCCTTTTTTTTGAGCAATTATTAATGGCCTTGTATCTTTAATCCCAATTTCACATATTCATTGCTATTATACAGACATCCAGTTGATTTTGGTGTGTTGACTTTATATCCTACAACCTTGCTGAATTAGCTCACTTATTAATGCTAGGGGTGTTTTTTCTTGAGATTTTCCTTGAGACCATCTTGTCATCTACAAATGGGGCTAGTTTTAGTTTTTCCTTTCCAGTCTGTCTGCCTTTTCTTTCCTTGTTGCTCTGGCTAGAACTTCCAGTACTATGTTGAATAAGAGTGGTGAGAGTGAACATCTTTGCCTTGTTTCCAGTCTTAAAGGGAAAGCATTCTGTCTTTAACCTTTAAGTATGATGTTAACTGAAGGTTTCTAGATGTTCTTCATCAAGCTGAGGTGGTTTCCCTCTGTTCTAGTTTGCTGAGAGGTTTTATCATGAGTGAATGTTCAATTTTGTCAAGTACTTTTCCTGGATCTTTTGATACAATTGTAAGACAATTCTTCTTTAGCCAATGTATTTGTTTTCTATGGCTGCTGTAACAAGTTATCATGAATTTAGGGGCTTAAAATAACACAAATGTATTGTCTTATAGCTCTGTAGAAATCCTACATGGATCTCTCAAAGCTAAATCTAGGTCTTGGCAGGACTGTATTTCTTGCTGGAGACTCAAAGGATAAATGTTTCCTTGCCTTTTCCAGTTCCTAGAAGTTTATCACATTCCTTGGTTCATGGTCCCTTTCTCCATCTACAAAGCCAACAACACATAGGTAGAATCCTTACATATCAGTCCAATCTTCTACTGTCACCTCTGCCTGACTCCCTTCCACTTTTAAGGACCCTGTGATTACAATGGGACCACCTGGATAATCCGAAATACTGGCCCTATTTTCAAGTCAGCTGATCAGCAACTTTAATTCCATTTGTAACCTTAAATTCCCTTGTCCAGCTAATTTGACAAATTCACAGATTCTGGGCATTAGTACAGGGTCATCTTTAGGGAACCATTATTCTGCCCACCACAGCCTGTTAAATATGGTGAATAACATTGCTTTTTGTATATGGAACCAGCCTTGCATCCTTGAATAGACTCTACTTGGTCATGGTGTATAATTCTTTTTACATATTGCTAAATTCTATTTCCTAATATTTTGTTAAGGAATTTTGTATCTCTATTTATGAAGAATGTTTTCTGTCATTTTCTTTCTTTGGATCATCCTTATCTGGATTTGGTATCACAGTAATTAATGCTAATAGCTTCATCAAGTGAATTGGGAAGTATTTTCTCCTCTTCAGTATTCTGCAAGAGGTTATGTAAAAGTCGTGTTAATTCTTTGAGCCTTTCATAGACTACTTCACCTGGACCTGGAGATTTCTTTCTTTCTTTTTAGATTTTATTGTTTTGAGAGAAGATGTGTGTGTGTGTGTGTGTGTGAGTGTGTGTATGAGAGAAAGAGAGAGAGAGAGAGAGAGAGAGAGAGAGAGCGAAGTGGTGAGGGCCCAGAGCAGTCTCCATTGTTGTACATACATCATTAATTGTGGCATGGTTTCATTCCACACAGGCTTCTTGTGGGGCTGCAAGGCACAGGAACCAAACTGGGGGCTGCCTGCATAGGAGGAGGTTACCAGTTGTGCTGCAGTTCAGCATATGAGTTTGTATAGCCAGGGCCGGGAACTAAACCCCGGACTTCACCATTGCCAAGCAAGCACTCAATAGCTGAGCTATCCTGGCATCCCCTGGAGATTTCTTTTTGTAGAATTTTTAAATTGCACATTCAATGTCCTTAATAGTTATAGGACAAGGTTGCTTGTATTTTATACACATAGCAAAATATAGCCTTTGGAATCCAATGGAGAGTTGTGTGACTCTGGACAATCTTTAATAAAATTGGTAACAATACCTGCCAAAAGGGGTGCTGTAAATGGTTAATAAGGTCACAGAGGTCAGTTTCAATTTTTTATTTATTTTTTATTTTATTTTTATTGTTTTTGACAGAGAGACAGAGACAGAGATAGAGGGAGAAAGAGAGAAGTGGGAGGGCCCAGAGCGGTCTCCATAGTTGTACGTCATCAATTTTCGACATAGTTTCATTCCACACAGGTGGGAGGGGGCCACACAGTGCAGGAGCTGGGTGGGGACCTCCTGCATGGGAGGCAGCTGGGCGTTGAACCAAGGGCCTCCCACATGGGAGGCCCACCTAAGCAAGAACCGAACTGGGGTGACACCCCAGTTCAGCATATGGGTCCACAAGGGCTGGGGCTGGGATTCAATCCGCAAACCCTGGGGCTGCAAAGCGAGCACTTAACCCGCTGAGCCATCCTGGCTTCCCCTATTTTTATTTTTTTATTTAAAGATTTGTTTTATTGTTTTTGACAGAGAGAGAGAGACAGAGAGACAGAGAGAGAGAGAGAGAAGGGGAAGGACCAGAGCAGCATTCATGGTTGCACATCATCAGTTTTTTGACATAGTTTCATTCCACTCAGGTGAGTGGGGGGCCGCGCAGGTCAGGAGCTGGGCCAGGGGCCTCCCCCGTGGGAGGCATGCCCTGTGAGAATCAAACTGGGGGTACACCCCAATTCAGCATATGGGTCCGCACAGGACAGGGCCAGGAGTCGATCCTTGGACCCTGGGGCTGCAAGACGCTCAACCTGCTGAGCCATCCCGGCATCCCCATCTCCCCCTCTCAATTTTATTAATCAAAGACAATGGAGACCCATTGAAGGATTTAGCACTGGGGAGGGATGTGGTCATAGTTGCATTCAATAAAGGTCCCTCTGAGGTCAGGTTGGAGGATACGTATGGGGGCCTGAGACCCAAGGAAATGGCTAGGGGTCCAGGTGAAGAGGTTGGAGGTCTTGCTGCAGGTTTAGGAAGTCTTGGAAGTGAAAGTGGGGAAGGACATGGGAAAATAGAATTTGGGGGCTGTACCGTGGTGGGGGATTGGGGGACTCCCAAAGTAGGCTTGGGCTGGACAAAAAGAGAATAATTAATTCCCATTTATCCTGGTCTCACGAGATGTCAAGCCCCGTTCCTTGAAGTGGATTAATTATCCCCACGGGGTACAGAGGCGGATCCACATGGCCTAAGTCAGGTCCAGTCTAATTCCAGGACACCCTGGCTGGATGCCCTTGCCCCCCTCTTCCTGACTGGGGTCCTCATAAACCCATTCGTGGCTGAGCCCAGCCAATGGCTCCCCAAAGCTTGGGGAAGCACCCCACCCCGGGTTTTTAATCCCGCGGTGGACTGGGGAGTCCCGGAGCAGGAAGGTAGCACTGCACTACGAAATAAAAGTCCCACGATAGAGGTCTGTGACAAGAATGAGGGATGCAGTCAGATCGCGTACTTACAGACGAGATCGACCCACGGTTTTGACCCTGGAACTGATTGGCCGGCGGAGGACCAACTCCTACAACTGAGTGGATAACTGAGGCCGGAGGTTCCTGTTGATTGGCCGAGTGGGTGGCTGCCCATTGGCTTAACCAGAGTTCGACGGCGGCAGCAATTTAACACTGATTGGCTAGAGGAAATTCAACGGCTACTGCTTATTGGGTGAAGATTACATAAACTTCCTATAATTGGTTGGCGAACTCCTCTCTGGTCCAATCGTGGAATCAGCCGGGGCTGACCGGAGGATGAACGTTAACTCTTAAGAGCTTGTCTCCGGACAGGAACACTTTATATTCGCAGCGCGGGGCGGCTTCCCCATTCTGATCTGACGCCCCAGGGCTCGGTGGGTCGTCTCCTGGACCTCAGTTTCTCACCTGGTCCCAATGGTCGAGGCCTGTGGGTCCCTCAAGGACGGTAGCTAGTCCTAGCGGGCTCCCCGCGACCCCCAGTCCCAGGTTTCAATTCAATTGGTGGTGGCTTCGAGTGAAGCTACTAGTACCCTGAAGGCAGAAATCTCGAGTCTGTTTCTCCATTTGTATCCGTGAGCTGTCGGGTTCCACCTCCCTCTCAAAGACAATGGCCTCAGGCCTCAGTTTCCCGAATGTCCCAGGAGAGCTGAGCCCCCGACTCCCTGTCCCAAGTGCGCAAGTCCGGGCCTCAGTTTCCCCTTTCGTCTCAGAGAACCGAGCCCCCAGCCCCCCCACCGGCGGCTACCAATGGCTGGGGCACCCCCCCCCCCAGGGGGCGGAGCCGCGTCTCGTACAGGGAAGAAAGAGAGAGCGCGGCGCGGGGCGGAGCGGCCATGGCAGGTACCGCAGTCCTGGCGTGGGGCCGACGAGGCGCGGGGCAGGGTGGCTGGGCCAACCGGGGGCGCGCGGCCTCGCTGCAGCCTCTCGCTGCCCACAGCTCCAGAGCCGCTGTCCCCCGTGGGTGGCGCGGGCGAGGAGGCGCCGGATGAGGACGAGGACGAGGTGGAGGCCGAAGACCACGAGCGCCCAGCGGGAGCGAGTGGAGCACGCAGCTGTGGCGGCAGTGGCGGCAGCGGGGCCGGGGCGGGGAGCTGCGGCGTTCCAGGGGCCTTGCTCACCAGGCGCGCGGTCACTCTGCGAGTGCTCCTCAAAGATGCACAGCTGGAGCCTGGCGCCGGGGTGCTGTCTATCTACTACCTGGTGAGCGCCTCCCATACCCCATCCCATCCAAGCTGGGGCAAGAATGGGAAACTGAGGCCCAGAGGAGACACCACTGCTTTCTTCGCTCTGTGACCTCACTCAACCTCTCAGTATCCTAGTAGATTCAATCCGCAAACCCTGGGGCTGCAAAGCGAGCACTTAACCCGCTGAGCCATCCTGGCTTCCCCTAATTTCCTCACCTGTAAAATGGAATTTTTTTCTCCCATGGGGTTGTGTGAGGATTAAATGAATAAAGCACTCAGCAAAGTGCCTGCTACACAGTAAGCGCTTTGTTTGCTATTTTATTATTGTTATGTTGTTCGTTTTATGAATGGTGCAGTTTGTGAATTGAGCACCTGCTGTGTGCCAGGATGTATGTTGGGTGTTAGGGACACAGTAGTGATCAAGGCAGACCCTGTCCCTGCCCTTTGGGGACTCACAGTCCATTGAGGGGAGGGACAGACACATAACTAGGCAGTTTTGATTCAAGCTGAGCAGGACTGTGAGAGTGGATATACAGGTACTGGGAGGCATATACAATGGAAGGCTTCCTGGAAGGGGTGCTGTAGTGGGAAGTGGTGGTCAACCTCTGAGAGCAGCATGGGATCACGGAGGACTTCCCAGAGGAGGGGCCTTGGTGGCTATCAGGTCTTGGGCCCAGCCAGCCCACTGTCGCTGCAGGGGAAAAAGTTCGTGGGGGACCTGCAGCCGGACGGGAGGATCGTGTGGCAGGAAACGGGGCAGGTGTTTAACTCCCCCAGCGCCTGGGCCACCCACTGCAAGAAGCTGGTGAACCCGGCCAAGAAGTCAGGCTGTGGCTGGGCCTCTGTCAAGTACAAGGGCCAGAAACTAGACAAGTACAAGGCTGCCTGGCTCCGGCGACACCAGTTCCATGTGCCTGCTGCTGCGACTGATGAGGTGCGTCCTCTAGCCTCTTGGACCAAGCCCCCTTTGACTTATTGTCCCAGAGACAGGACATTGGAGCTAGGGCCTAGAGCAGGGGTGGCAAACCTTTTGGTGATTGAGTGCCAAAGTTTATGAAATAAGAGTATACTCGTTCGACTCGTGTGCCAACCCATCAAGTGAGATAGAGGTATCGATTATTTTTATGTCTATAAGAGCATAAACAATAATTTTTTAAATGGTATTCACAGCTCCACGTGCCGAAATAATTGCTCCGCGTGCCACTTTGGGCACACGTGCCATAGGTTCGCCACCCCCAGCCTAGAGGGATTAGCAGGAGTTTGTGAAAACCAAATGAAGGGAACAGTTTTCCAGAGGGAGGGAATAGCATATGCAAAGCCATATAGGCACAAAGCAACACATGCTGCTTTGGGAACCATGATTAGCTGAAGCAGCCAGAGCTTCAGATGTGTTGAGTAGCTGAGGGAGCTGGAGACATTAGCACGGACCAGATCTGGAAAGGTCTTGAATGCCATGATAATAATAGATGTTCCTTGAATGTTCATCAGCTGGGTGAACTAAGGACCTGCTCTGGACCCTTAGTCTTCATATGTGCAATGGAAATAACAGGACCATGTACGTTAGGCATATTTAGATTAGATATAGGTGTATATATCTGGCTGGCAAGTCTGAAATCTGTAGGGCTGCTGACAGGCTGGAAACTCAGGTAGCAGTTGACACTGCAGTTGTGAGGCAGAATTCCTTCTTTTCTGGGAAACTTCAATTTTTGCTATTAAGTTTTCAACTGTTTGGTTGAGGCCCACCCACATCACGTGTAATCTCCTTGATTGAAAATCAGTTTATTGTCAATGTGAACCACATCCACCAAATGCCTTCACAGCAATACCTAAACTAGTCTTTGATTAAATAAGTGGGTACTAGAGCCTAGCCAAGTTGACAATAAAACTAAACCTTCATACCATGTTATAGGGACATTCATTCCACAAATACTTAGTAAATGCCAACTGTGTATCAGGCCTTATTCTAGGTGCTGCAGATAAATAAAGCAAAGGGCAAAAAGAAAAATCTCTACCTTCATGCGAAGAGAAAGAAACAAAATAAATAAGTCCATCTTATAGTGTGTCTGAAGAAGAGATGGGAGTTGGAGATGGGGAGAGAGTTGCCAGGGAAAGCCTCACTGAGAAGGTGACATTTAAGCAGAGAATTAAAGGAGGGGACGGAAGAAACCATGCAGGTACCTGGAAAATAGCACATGCAGAATCCCTGATGAAGCAGGACTGTGCCTGGTGTGTTGGAGGAACAGTGAGGAGGCCTGTGTGGCTGGAGCAGAGTGAGTGAGGGGAAGAGAGGGAGGAGGTGAGAGCAGTGAGGGGACAGGGGCAGGTCATGCAGGGCCTTGTGGGCCACCGGGACTTGGGCATTTTATCCCGAAAGAAGTGTGAGCCCTGGAGGGCTGTAGGCAGAGGAGGGACAAGACCTGACTTAGGTGCTCACGTGTCCTCTGATGGCTGTTGTGGGGAAGACAGACTGAGGGGACTAGGATGCAGGCGACTACTAGTCCAGGTGGGTGATGATGGGGTGAGCAGACCAGGCTGACCATTGAGGTGGGAAGAAGTAGGCAGGTTCTGGCTAATTCTGAAAGTGATCTGACAGGATTTGCTGCTAATGGAGCAGATGTTGGTGTTAAGAGTTTAGTTCTGAGCAAGTGGGTTACTGAATGGCGTTGCCCTCCTTATAGAAGTGGGGATTTTGGAGAAGGAAGTTTGGGGGACCATCAGGCACATCGTGGCTGTATTGAGTGTGAGACCCCTGTGAGTCCTCTGAGTGGGGACACTGAGGGACAGCTGGACCCCAAGTGTGGAACTCAGGGGAGCCCCAGGAGGGAGAAAGAACTGTCAGTGTCATCAGGGTACAGGCAGGGTTGGAGCCCCAAGAGTAAAACAAGCCACCTGCAGAGGTGCGGGTTGGGGAAGGAAGAGGCCCTAGGATCCAGCCCTGAGCAACAAGGGAGCAATTGGGAGGCCAGGGGCATTCTGGAGAAGTGAGAGGGAAGCTGGGCAAATTTGGGGTCCCTGAGTTTCCAGGAGAGGGGACCTGCCGGGTCAGATACTGCTAGGAGCAGGAAGAGGATGAAGACTGAGATGTGACTGTTGGGTTTGACAGAGAGGTCTCCTTGACAATGGATGCTCCTAAGAGTGAGCAGGAGGAGAGACTATTGAGAGAATTTAATAAAATAATCCATGCAAACTCCATGCTTGCTTAATGGATGAAGCAACAGGGCATAATGCTAAATTCTTTGCACACATTAATGCCAACCCTATTGGGCTGGAGGTCTTTGTGCCGTTTTATAGATGACCATAGAACTCAGAGAGGTTAGGGCATTTGCCTGAAGTCACACAGCTTGTTCAGGATTCCAAAGTGAGAGTCAGCCACATGAAGGAGCTCTCAAGGTCTGAGCTGTGCCAGTTTTAGGCTGCCTCAGCTCACTCACTCCCTCTAGTGGGCACCTGGAGCAACAGCAGGAGATTAAGTCTCAGGTCAGCCAGATGTCTGGGTGGAACCTTGGTGGGGAGGATGGAGGGAGGGGGGTATCCAGCTGAGAGTCTCACTGAGAGTCCCCATCCCCATCTCGCCAGAGCCCAGCCAGCGAAGGGGAGGAGGAGGAGCTGCTGGTGGAGGAAGAGGAGGAGGAGGTTCTGGCAGGGGTCTCAGCAGAGGACAGGAATCGGAGACCACCTGTGAAGGGCCCCTGGGAGTCTGCCCACTCGGGTGAGAGCCGTGGGGGAGGGGAGGAGGCAGGGCGAGCGGCGGACAGAACTTGGGTGCGGGAGGAGACTGGGGACAGGTCTGGTCATTCCTTTCCTCAGAGCCCCCAAGATGTCTGAACAGCCCCGCTGCCTGATTTCACTCACTGCTTGATTTCTTAAGCTCTAATGCTGGATTTCCTTGCTCCTACTGTGTAGCAGGGCTGCACAGGGCAGGAACTGGGCCAGGGTCTCACCCTGGTGAGAACCGAACTGGGGGTACTCCCCAGTTCAGCATATGGGTGCACACTGCCGGGGCCGGGATTCGATCCTCGGTCCCCGGGGCTGCAAAGTGAGCGCTTAACCCACTGAGCCATCCCGGCTTCCCCTCGCTGCCTGATTTTTAAGGCTGCTTCTGGAGTTTTGTTCTTTCTTCTGTTGCTGAGTCTTTGTTTTCCAGGTCCAGGATGGGGAGGGACTGATGCTGTTTTTCTCTTTCCTGCACCAACTTCACAGAGGCCACACCCCCGGGGAAGCAGGTGGAAAACAAGATCCGGGTGCCAGTGCGATATTGCATGTTGGGCAGTCGTGACTCTGCCAGGTCAGATATGTCCCACCCCCGCTACACTTCCCCTAGCCCCCAGTTTAGAGGCGCTCTTGCCAGCATGGGGGAGCAAGAGCAGGGGTAGAGTGCAGACAGTGCCTCAGGTCCTCAGAGCTGTTTGAAGTGGGAGGTCTGAGGAACCAGCATGGGGGTTCCTGAAACCCTGGAACCCTCGGCTCCTCAGGAATCCCCACACCCTGGTGGAAGTAACATCCTTTGCAGCCATCAACAAGTTCCAGCCATTCAACGTGGCCATCTCCAGCAACGTGCTGTTCTTGCTGGTGAGTGCCCAGCTCTCACTTTGTCCCTTGGGGTCGAGACTGCCAAGCCAGGGCAAGAGGTCGGGGCACCCAGGAGGGTGTCCCTTAAGTATCAGCTCTGTGTGGGTGGGCACCTTGCTTGCTTTGTTCACTGTTGGTAAATAGTAGGCAATGACTCAGTATTTGGATGAGGAAGCATGTGGGCTTGCCCCCATACATCACAAGGGCCTTGGCCCCCAGGATGGCATTGGGGCCAGGCACAGCCTGAGCATGTCTTCCGATGTAACCTCCTCCCCAGGACTTCCACAGCCACCTGACTCGCAGCGAGGTCGTGGGGTACCTAGGGGGCCGCTGGGACATCAACAGCCAGAGTGAGTATTTGGAGCCTGGTGGGCAAGGGGGTGTTTGGGCTTGGGATCGATGTCCATGCCTTCTCCCTGCCTTTGTGCAGTGCTCACGGTGCTGAGAGCCTTTCCCTGTCGAAGTCGGCTGGGGGACACCGATACTGCAGCCACCATCGAAGAGGAGGTATGAGGGTACACTGCACAGACCATTCTGGGGAGGGCTGGGGCCAACACAGTTGTCCTGGCTACTGTGTCCTAGCAACTAGCAGTCAATGCTCAGGAAATGTGCAAATGAGCATGTGTGAACCCTTGTCCCTGCCTGGCACTTAGTAAAGGCTGGATAAGTACTAGCTGCCATTCTTTTTTTTTTAAAGATTTATTTTTATTGTTTTTGACAGAGAGAGAGATACAGAGTCAGAGACAGAGAGAGGGGGGAGGGCCCAGGACAGTCTCCATAGTTGCACATCATTGGTTTTTCCACATAGTTTCACTCCACAGGTGGGCGGGGCTGCACAGGGCAGGAACTGGGCCAGGGTCTTCACCCCAGTGAGAACTGAACTGGGGGAACTCCCCAGTTCAGCATGTGGGTCCACACGGGCCGGGGCCGGGATTCGATCCTCGGTCCCCGGGGCTGCAAAGTGAGCGCTTAACCCACTGCGCCATCTTGGCTTCCCTAGCTGCCATTCTTAATAATGCTTTTGTAATGATTCTTAGTATGTGCCTGACACGGTGCTCAGCGTTCTACACCCACCTTCTTGGGGAACCAGCAGTATCCCTCAGGTGCTGGTTCAGCATGAACCTTTCACTTCCTACCGCGCTTGCCTTCACTTGCAGAAGGCGTCCGGAAATGCCTATGCCTGCTCCAGTGCATGCACATCCACCTACTGTAGCTCTCTATTTACTGACCACCTCCTGTGTGCCAGGCATTGTTCCTTGATCTGGGGATAGAGCAGGGAACAAAACCTTTTACCTTTGCTTCATGACAGGTTTTTCTTTTTTTTTTTTTAAAGATTTAGTTTTATTGTTTTTTTTTTTGACAGAGACAGAGAGAAAGGGGAGGGCCCAGAGCAGTCTCCATAGTTGACAGCATTAGTTTTCCACATAGTTTCACTCCACAGGTGGGCACAGGGCTGCACAGGGCAGGAACTGGGCTGGGAGCCTCCCACATAGGCCCCGGCAAGAGCTGAACTGGGGCCACACCCCAGTTCAGCATGTGGGTCCACATGGGCTGGAGCTGGGGTTCAATTCTCGGGCTCCGGGGCTGCAAAGTGAGCGCTTAGCCCGCTGAGCCATCCCAGCTTCCCCGGTGTATCTTTTTTTAACGTATTTGTTGACTGTCCTCTCACTGGACTTGGTGAGGGTGGAAGAAGGGTCTCATGATCAATGCTATGTGTCCCCAGGCCTGGTACACAGCAGGCATTCATTAAGTGTTGCCCATACGTGGGGCTGGACAGGTTGGGGAGTATACCAGGGCTGGTAGGCCTCCCACCCCGGCCCTTCAGTTACATCTCTGTCCCCAGATATACCAGAGCCTGCTCCTGCGGGGCTTGTCCCTGGTGGGCTGGTACCACAGCCACCCACACAGCCCAGCGCTGCCATCGCTGCAGGACATTGACATGCAGATGGATTACCAACTTCGGTTGCAGGGCTCCAGCAATGGCTTCCAGCCCTGCCTCGCGCTGCTCTGCTGTAAGTCTCGGGCTGGGGTCGTGCATGTGTCTTGGGCCACCTAGCACCCAGGCCCAGCCCCCCCCTCTCTCTCCTCCCACAGCCCCTTACTACTCTGGCAATGCAGGCCCAGAGTCCAAGATATCTCCCTTCTGGGTGATGCCGCCCCCTGAGGTAGGCGGGGCTGCTGGAGGAGGCCAAGGGTGGGGAACGTGTTGGGTAGAGCCTGGCATAAGGCATCCAGTCTCCTGTGACGTGGGGGTGGCTGGTGGTGACCAGCTGGTGTCCCTGCCAGCAAAGGCCCAGTGACTACGGCATCCCCATGGATGTGGAGATGGCCTACATCCAGGACAGCTTCCTGACAAATGACATCCTTCATGAAATGGTGAGCTCACTCCCAGGTGGGGTGGGTGGGGGCAGGCAGGGGCGGAAAGTGCACAGCTAGACATTCAGGATGGTAGGACTTAGGAAATCAGGGTCCTCTTTGGCAGAAAAATCACCTGTGGCTCTTAAGACCAAGTCCCAAGTCCTTGCTGTGACCCCTCTCTTGCCTACCTGCTCACCCACCTGGCCTCCTAGTTGTTCTGGAACAGGTTAGGGATGCTCCCACCTTGGGCCTCTGCATCTGTCACTGCTTCTTCAAGTGGAGACACTTGGAAGGCTGCAGGTGTTACCCAGATAGTTAATACCTACAGTTCAACAGGCATTTAAAAAATAGCTAGTTAATTATAAATTTACCTGTGATTTCAGGCTAAAGCAAGGAGCGAGGTCAGGCCTGCGTGATGTGAAGAATCACATTCAGCATGCCTCCCTTGGTCTCTGGGGGAGTTCAGTCTGCCCCTCCAGGGGCCTCCTGCTGAGCTTTTATTGTTCCCGGGTGGCAGGCCTCAGTGGTCTCTCTTGATGAGAAGTACCATCTCCATACTGAGTTAGCCTGGAAGCCCCCATGAGTCGTGGTACCTGCCCTGCTCACTGCTGTATCCCTAGTACCTGGCATGAGGAGGTGGGGAGGGAGGGAGTCCCAACCTCCCCCTGTCCTGTAGATGCTGCTGGTGGAGTTTTATAAGGGTGCCCCTGACCTTGTGAGGTTCCAGGAGTCCTGGAACCAGGAGCATACCTACCTTGACAAGCTGAAGGTAAGACTCCTGCCCCAAGCGCCCCGTGAACCCCTCCTGGGGGAACACGGTTCTTGGGGGTGGGGGGAGGGGGCAGGAGTCTATCCACAGGCAGCCTGAGAAAGTGATTTCCCAACTTGTTCTGTACAAAAATATTTCAATGGGAAATTAACACTGCCCAAGAAAAGCCTTGTTTTATCACACGGGGGTCAGGTGTGTGTGTAGGGGGGGTCACTATCAAAGTGTGGAGGCAAATGTTAAAACCCACAGACTCAGATCCTGCTTCACTCTGTGCTGCCCATGGAGCAATGGGAAGGGATTCTGACCTGGTTTAAGAGCAGCTGGTGTAGTGAATGCGCTCATTGGCCCTACAGGTAGGACGACATTTAAATGAGGCTTGGCAGGCAGCCTCCTGAGTGTGCCTGATTGATTTCCTGCCTGAAAGTCTTTCTCAGAAGACATCCTTGACACTGCTTCACAGAGAAACAGTTTTGCACACTTAAGAAAAAGTGACTTAAGAGAAAGTAGCCACAGCTTAATGTTGACCCCAGTCACCTCCTACCACCACACTGGGCTGCTGGATGGGGGTGGCTGTCTACTGTCTTTGGAGGCCCTGGGGCATATAGCATGTGTGGGATCCAGCCTGGGGTGAGAAAATTTGGAAAGTAAAGGATGTCCCAAAATTCACGCAAGAAGTGACGCAAATAATGCAATTCAAATTTTGCGTGAATTTTGGGACACCCTTTAGATACACTCCCACCAACATTAAGTCAGCTAGGCCTTTGGTTCAATGCTCCTGTTAAAAAGAAAGCATTGCCTTAGGGACACCACCATGTACCTCGGTTAGGTCAGTCCCTCTGCTAGGTGGCAGCACTTGGGCCTCGGGGCAGGAGTGGGTACGAAGCTGGGCCAGGACCTCTGGACACTGTCCTGAGGCACAGTCCTGCTTGTTTCAGATCTCCTTGGCCAGCAGGATGCCCAAGGACCAGAGCCTGTGCCACGTGCTGGAGCAGGTTTACAGCATCCTCAAGCAAGGGAGTTGAGGCCACCAGCCTCTGAGGACCCGGGGGTGGGGGGCTCCTGATCAGACTGAGTTCCTGTCCCACCCATGGTGGCTCTGGGTAAGGAGGGGACGGGGTTACTGGCTTCATTTCTTGCTGTGCAGATCCATTCCGTTGTGACTAAGTTGTACTATGGCTGGGGCTTAAATAATAAAGGAGAGAAGCAAGCAGCCAGGTATGTTACACCTTGGGGTGAGGGTCCCCCTAGCACTCATCACCAGGCATGTACACTGCTGGGCCAGATCCCAGCCCTGCCCCATGCTGGTGACTGGGTCAATGACAGCCACCCTTCTTGGGCTCGCTGTAGGGGCTACATAGGCCCTGCCCTGACCAGAGACCCTTGAGGAGGGCTGAGTGTCTGGGTAAGCTGGGGAAAGGCCTGCTCTGCACCACAACCAGGCAAGAGGCTGTAGAAAGAGACATTTAATATTTCGTATTTTTTTAAAAATCAGGATAACGTTTCTATCTGCCTTAAACAGTGACCTAAGCTATGCTGCTTATCTTTGCCGGATGCCTATGACCCCCCCCCCCCTCCACATAATGGTGGTGAGGTGGGGGCGGGGGGGGGGTGTTTCAGGGACCTGCACAGCCTGGTGTCCTGAGGACATGCAGGGTCAGTGGAGGCAGGGAATATGACCCAGGCCTGAAGTCCCCCCATGGAGCCAATTTCAGATTAGGCCAGAGAGAAAGGGGAAGCAGATGTAGGACTGGGGCCCTGTTGGTCTGGGCAGTTGGTCTGGAGATAGCCAGGGACACTGTTGACAGGGTGTGGCAGCTGGCTTGGGACAGGAGATGGGGGTGGGATGGGGGAGGACCCATGACTCTCCCAATGGCCCCAGCAGCCAGGGATCCGGGAACATCGACTCATCAAATCCTTTGTGCTTGACCTTTGTAGAGAGGAGACTAGGGGCTCCCGTGGTCCCATGTGTGGTGTGTCAGTGTGTGGTGTGTGTGCAGCTGGTGCCAGAGAAATGCTCCATGTGCTTGGCTGGGGGTGGGGCACCAGTAGGTGAGGACCGAGAGAAGGTGGTGGGCATGTGTGTGTGGGGCTTAGTGCCCTGCAGCTGAGAGGGCCTGTCCTTAGAGGACCCCTGGGTGAGGCCCACCCAGGGAGGTGATATTGGAAGGTAAACAGGGGCCTGGAAAAGTGTCCAAGGAATTTAAAAGCAGGGTGGTGAGTCTCGGTCCTGAAGGGAACACCCCATCCGTTGCACAGACTTTCAACGCTCTCCCATTAAGGGCAGGGCAGGGCAGGGCAGGCCCCAGTGTGGAGGTGGGAGCCAGGCAGGGTGTGCATGTACCCACTGGGAGTTACCAGTCCTGGAGGGAGTGGGAGGAAGTTAGTGTTTCTAAGAGCACCTTAGTGTGAGCCCCTGCAGGGTGGCAGAGCCCCAGAGAGCCACATGGACTGGGGAGGGAAGCCCCCCCACCCAGCTCTGGATGAGCACTAGTGTAAACAGGGGCCCTGGCCTCCCTGGCTGGCCCTGTTGCCCAGGGAGCTGCCCTGGCTGTGCATTAGGACAAGTGGAATGCAGGTGATCTGGATGGAGGGGCAGGCAGGACAACGCTGTCACTGAGGCAGGGGCACCAGCACCTCCACGTAGCTGAGGGGGAAGAAGCCCGACTGGCCGTGGAGCATGCCTTCGTACCAGTTCTCGTCGATCTGGTTGGTCAGTGTGATGATGTCACCCTCGTGGAAGCCCAGCTCCCCGTCATTCTCAGGCTCAAAGTCATACAGCGCCTTGCAGCTCGGCTGGTCCAGGGGCGCTGGGGGTGGGCAGGGGGCAGGTGTAAGGTCTGGACATGCAGCTTGGACCCCTGCAGCTCCCTGGGCTCTATCAGTATGCAGGATGACACAGTCCCCTGCCCCCCAGCCAGGTCTCCCTGGTCCCACTGCCTTGATGTGTCTCAAGTTTTCCCAAGGAGAGGCACTTCTTCCTCCTGGTCCCCAAGGTTATTGGGAAGGAGCAAATAAGAGGGATGGAAGGAGTTCTATGAGTAGTTACCACAGTGCTCCTGGGAAGAGCTGGGTCACCCAGTGGCATTAGGAAGGCAGAGCCCACTGTCCTCGGGGTGCTGCTCAGAAAGCCTAAAGCTGGTGGGTGACCTGGGTGTCATAGCAGCAGCTCTTGCTGCTGCTCTTGCACCCACATGGGGAGGTGGGGATGTGGCACCGGGGACCCAGCTTCTTCCCTGCTCTGAAGAGGCTAAGAGGACCAATCACAGTAGGAGCCTACTTCCACCACAGAGAAAGAGAAAGACCCTTCCAGAACAAACTGGAAGGTAGTGCTGTAAGCCCAGGCAGGGGATACTCACGCATGCTCCTGCTGGGGGTCCGGATGGGCTTGTCAGAAGAGCGGAAAGACGACGAAGCTGCTTGTAGACAAAGCATGAAGGTAGGCTAAGGGCACTGGGGTGAGGCCTGGTCCCATCCCTGGGGGCCCCTTGTGCAAGGTGGGCAGATGGCTCTGAGGCCCTGGGACAGAGCAGCCCTTTGCTGCTGTTACCTGTGATGCTGGGGGCCGGGGCACAGGGGAAGCCCCCGTTGGACTGTTCGGGCTCTCCCAGGTCAAAGGGCTCCCGGGCCTTGGGCTTGTATTCTCGCTTGGGATGTGAAGAGGCTTCCCTCATTCTGCAAGCGAAGGGATAGGTGAGAAGCCGCAGGGTCTGATACTGAGCCCTTGCCCTGAGCACTCTGTGTCAAGGCGAGGGAACACCCCCTCTGCTGTTCATACTGCTGCCATCAGGACGGAAGGGCCCAGGAGAGGCAGTGAGGAGGATGGAGCACACAGAGGAATCCTGGGGTCCCCTCCAGGCTGGCTTCCTAGACTCCAGCATTTTTCAGGTTGCCAATGGGCTGCGCCCTACTGAGCCCTGAAGCCCCCTTGGCCCCACCAGGGAAACACAATGCCAACAAAGGCTTCCCTTTTCTGCCCTGAGTGCCTGCAGGAACATGGAAGTGGAGGAGTGGTTCCTAGGGTCAACCCTGGACAAACCTGCCTCCCTCAAGCTGCCTCTGGTCCTCAAGTCACTCTAGCCCTCTCCCTTGGGGACCAGGATAAGCCTGAAGAGGTCCTGCTCTCTCCTGGGACCCGCCCCCTACTCCCACCCTCACAACTCAAGAGAATATTTATGAAAATCCAGCCCCTAGGCTCTGGACTGTGCTCCCAGTAGGACTGGGCTGTCAGGGGGAGTACACAGGGCATCTCAAGGGTGAGCACAGGAATCCACAGTAGCAACTCCAGATTTGCAGGAACTCCTCCCGCCCCAGACCACTTTTCTGGGTCAGCACAGAGCGGTAAGGGGCTCACCTTCGCTTGAGCTTGTTGGCCAGCTCGTCCAGGATCTGCACAGCCTGCCGGTGGTAGTCCAGCTGGGCGTCCACCAGGGCAGAGAGCTGGCTCACCTGCTCAATCTGCAAGTGACCAGTCAGGGCTGAAGAGGGGGCCACCTTCTGACCCCCATCTCCAGGCTATCTCCTGCAGGGAGCATTCCCAGACTGCTCCAGGAATAGGGGTTGGCTGACCCTTGAGCTGCAGCAGGAGGATAAAGGACCCAACAAAGAAACCCCAAAATCTCAGGGAGCCAGTCACTCTCCCCACTCTGGTCCTCGTTCCCCTTTCATTTCCTTCACACCCTAAATAGACACTGAGCCCTAGAAAAGTGGCACCCATGCTGGGCTTGTTTTAGGGTGGTTCCTGGGCCCATGGACGTACATCGGTCTCCAGCAGGTTGTGCATGCTGGTCTCCGCCACCTCCTTGGACTCCTCAAACTTCTCCAGGGCCTGGCGCAGTTCCTCATCAGGGATCTTGCCCTGCCGCTTCTTCTTGTAGTCGAAGTCCAGACGGCGACCCTCCAGTTTCTTCAGGTGGTGCTGGGGGTGGAGGGGAGGGTCACTCTGGTAGCTGGCCCCAGACCTCTAGGAGGGCCGCTCCAATGTCCCATGGCCCTTCCTACTGTGAGTGTGCAAGGTGCAACGCTGGAACCCAAAATAGGAGGGTGGGCAGGGACAAGCCACAGCAGCATACCTGGATCTCCTTCAAATCTTTGTCACACAGGTTTTGGAGCGGGTCAATGAAGTTCTGCTTGACCTCTATATCCAGGGAGTCCTTCACCTCGGCCAGGCACTTCATGGACTCCCCTGCATCCAGCAGGGCGTCACCTGCGGGAGATGGGGTCGGGGAAGAAGCTGTTATAGGAGGCCTTGGTCTGTGGGGCTAAGTTACCCCAAACTTCTAATCAGCCCCACACTCCACAGCCAAGAACCTGAATCAGAATTCACAGAAAGGGATCCTAAAGTCTGAATCTGAGCTGCAGTGGCTGGGGGGCTGGCAATGACAGGTGTCAAACAATCCACCCTCCCATGCTCTGAGTAGGAACCAGATTTGCCCTGAACCCGCTGTGGTGGTGCGGGCCTTCCCTCAGCCTTGGCACTGCAGGTAGCACTGGGATCCTCCCTCACTCCACTGGGTGGTAGGGGGAGTACACAAGAGAGGTTCCCTCATCTGGGGACTAGCCAGCACTAGAGAGATTCTGGAGTTATAGAGGAAAGTGTCCTCTGGCTCGCCAGTGTGGGGAAGCTCTGGTCCTCTGAGCCTCAGCCTGGCTGCCGCCCCACACCACCCTGCTAAGGCCCAAGACTGCCTCAGCCCTCACCAAAGTTGGACTCGCCGCCCAGCTCCTTCCCATGGCGGATCATACACTCGCCCAGCAGGCCCTCTGACTGTGGGTAGCCAGGGTTCTTCACCTGCCCTCGGATCTTGGACACTGTGTTGAGCATCGTCAGCTTGGCCCGTGAGGCTGGAAGATCATAGGTAGGATGGGCACGTGGGTGGTTTCTTCATGAGCCACCAGGCCTGTGCTCAGCCAGTGCTGCCAGCTCCCCCAAAGCCCACTTATTTCCAAAGCACTCCCTTGGCCCAAGGCATCTCAAATACCATGCCTGTTGACAAGCTGTGAGGAGAACCCCCGAGCAGACCTGTCCTCCTCTGCTCTCGTTGACCACAAAGTATTATGAACAGTGGGTATGAGAGGTGACTGGTTTCTCAGGTCACCTAGGGCTGCCTTAGCCTGGAGCATGGTTCTGACCAGACCCTCCCCTCCTTGGCCTAGGAAGTAGTACCCCAGAAGTGGTGGTGGGCAGGTACGGGTGTGTAGAGGTGCAGGCACCCTGGTCACGGACCTCTGCCTGAGGGAGGGGAGGAGTTATGCTTGCACTTCTGCCCACTTGGGTCTGTCCTTGGCACATGCCTCAAATGGACACATCTGGGCTTGCTGCCTATCCCATGTCTATCACCTCCCACTATGGGAATCAGCATTTGGATTTTCCTTGAGGAAAAGTTCCCTACCTCCCTCTCATCCTAGACCTCACCTCATGCTCCAAGTGCAGGTGTGTTGCTGAAGCCTGACAAATTAGGGACGGGCACCCAATTAAATGGGTCCAATTAGTAAGCTGGGGGTAGGGAGAAGATGTTCTTTTCTGCTGGGACTGCCAGCTGTAAGGGTGATTTATGGCTAGGATTCACACAAGGGATGAAAGCTGTCAGATGAAGCAGAAAGGAAACACCTGACCCCAAGGACATCCTTTAGACCCCTGGTTCCAGCCATGCCTGAAACCCACCTACCCCTGGGCATTTCAGTACTGTGAACCCTTACATTCCATCTTCATGCTTTGGAAACTGGAAGATTCTTGACTGACACAGAAACCCAGGGAGTCAGGGACAGACCCCTCACAGCTGATGCCCTTACCTGGGTTGGGCTGAAGGTATTCGATGGTTCTGGCCAGTACTTCCACCACAGCCTTGCTGGTAACATCCACCTTCTGTAAAGAGAGGCAGCATGTGGGGTTTCAAAACCACCAGGTGCCCAAGGCCGAACCAGGGGTTCCTAGACAGCCTTGCCCTGCTCCTCTGCCCTTGCCTGCCTCACAGCCCAGACAAGAACTACCCACTGCTCTGGGGCTGTCTGGCTTCCCTGTCATCTACTACATTGTCCCCATCACTGCCCGCCCAGGGCTGAGGAAGGTGGGTTACCTGCCTAATCTGTCCTTATAAGCCTCCCCCACCCCCAGCTGTCAGAGCTGGACCACATTGAGGGCTCAGTAAACAGTGCCCGCAGTCAGATGGGGCACACCACATCCCCCGTTACCTTCTCCATCTCTTTGAAATCATCGTCAAGCTTGGTCCCTTCAGCCCCTCCGACCTTCTCACTGACCAGCTGGGGGACAGAAGGAAGGAAAAGAGTGTGAGTTTCAGGAGTCTTCCAGCCATGTCTACTGCCGGTTGGAGGCTGAGAGGTCAGGACATGTATGATGACTTCCTAGGGATGCTGAACTTGGCTGTTGATGGCAAGATATGTGGCTCAGCAAGGCCCTGGCTCCAAATCCACACACTCCTTCAACCAGGGCAGGGGCACCTTCTGTTGAAAGCCCTCCCTGTCCGTGCCCATCCTGTCAGACAGTGTTAGAAGCTCTAGAGCCCCCAAGAGTACTCCTGGGGCCATGCATACCGTGCAGACCACTCATGGCTGGGTGAAGGCCCCTCCTGGTGTTGAGGTGCCCATACCCCAAGAGCAATCCCACAATTCAGCTCTGGGTGTGGTGACAAGGGTCACCAATCTTCTTCACTCAGGGAATTGCACACTCCTCTCCCCCACTGAATCCCTGTCCCTCTTGGAAGGAAGCTCAGGGACCACTGGCTCTGACACTTCCCCTAAAATACATCCTCCAAGGGCACTTGAGAGGTGAGCAGGTCTACAGCGAAGAGGAGTTCCCATGGATGAGTGAATATGAGAATTGCCATGTTTGATAAGAGCCAAGTGGGAGAGAGAGACTTGCCCTGCACAGATCAACTGTTATGGTACCTGGAAGTCACTTCTCATGCACCTGCTCGTACACATACACATCTGAAGAGCAATCTAACACGTTTAATTTCCCAGGTTTAGGCCCAGGCATGCATGCATGCATGCGCCTGGTGGCCAGCAGCAGTCTCTGTCCACCCATGAGGATCCGTCCACCCATGAGGACCTGTCCTGGGGCTCCTGAGGATGCCCAGCGGCAGCCAGCCTGCAGGGGCACTCAGATCACTGTTGCACAGGACAGGTCCAACACCTTCTACCTGTGTGGTTTGGGGCAATCAGTTTCACTGGGCCTCAGTTTTTCCCTCTGTAAAATGGGATGGCAGATAGGCACATAGGGACATGCTTGGCACATGATCAGCACTGGATACTTGCACTGCCCACACCTCTGACCATTGTTATTACACTTTCCCCATGCATCTTGTCCCTCCAAGGGGACTAAGCAGGCCTGGGCTATCCGTCTTCAGCTACTGTGCTCCCCACCAGAGGTCAAGAAGGAAGAGGGCTGCATGCATAACCCTGAAAGTCAATGGTTCTCAATTTGGCCATACCCCAGGAATCCAGGAGGGGACTGGGCAACACTGGTGAGAGAGGAGACCACTATAGTGGATGGACAAAAAGGAATTGGGGCAGGCGCAGGGCCCGGCTAGGGACTGTCAGCACCTAAAGCTGCTTTGCCGTGCTTTGCTGTGCACCATCACCTAGGGGACCTTATAGGAGAGGCTGGGGCTGCCCTGCAGCTTCCATAATGACTCGTAAGGAAAGACCTTGATCTCCCATAAATGTTTTGGGGTGTTCCACTTTATTTCATGAGATAGTTTCACTTCTTTTGATTATGGTAAAACAGGACGTTCTCAAATTCAGTGGTTGCCAGAGAGGGAAGTGAGTTAGCTGACTGAACTCTTCTGGTGAACTGGAAGGGGAGCTGAAGCGCCTGGGCTTGACACCATACCTTCCGGGCTGAGGGCACCACAGCCAAGCAGTCTGTGGAGTGCAAGGCACCAAAGGGAGCAGCTGCCCCAAGAAAGGGCTCCTGCTGGCGGGGCTCACCTCCATCCTTCCTCTGAGGGGACAGGGCCTCTTCCAGGCCCCACAGGAGTGTCTACTCCCATCTCCCCTGAAAATCCAGGACTTAGCTCCTCTGGTCCTCCACTCAGGGACAGATTTACTTGGCCATCCTTGCACTTAGGCACCTGGGACATCTGGGAGGAACTACTGGGCTCTACCAGTCTCCCTGCCGTACCCATGCCTGAGAGGCTCTGAACTCAAGTCCCTCAGGCAGCAGATGACTGCTGCCCACATCCCTTCCCTCCAAGGCTGTCTTGGAACTGGCAGAAATGGTTGAAATGATGACAAGAGGTAAAAAGGAAATAGGAAAACCAAAGCCACCTGTGAATCAAACAACAAAGAAGGGACACAGTGGGGCTCCCCAGGAGGTACAGGTTGTGGCCCAGTGGAGAGGGGACCTGAGTGGTCACAGGCAGAGCTAGAAGCCATGTGTGGGTTATAAGGAAGTACCTTTGGTTGTAAGGAGCAGGCTTTTCTAGGGGCTTCCTGGGGGTAAGTGGCCAACCCTGGATTCTGTCTGGGTAGAGGGGTCATGGGCCCCAGGGTGCCCTGTCCATGGGGGAGGCCACCACTTTGACACTTCAGTCCTGCTAAGGTTTGGGCCTGGCAAGAGTAGCAGATGTTGCTGTGGAAATAATACACCTACTATACAGTCTGCACCCCAAATTAACAGCCCGCCTTCCACACCCCCTTTGTTGGTGCTCCCTACAACATAATCATGTTCCCACACCACGAAAGAGGAAAGTGCGGCACAACGCCTGGTGGGGCTCAGCAGGCTGAAGACTAAAGAGTGCTCTTCCTCTCACATCTACTGAACAGCCAGGGATCCCACACGTTCATGGCATGGAGGGAACATCCCCCACTGGCTGAGACCTGCAGGGCTGTAGCACCTCCATGGGACCAGAAAGGCAGATGGGTCAGTAATCTCCCACAGGGCAATGATCTTGGTGGTGTGTGGAAAACAAAGCCTCCTGAGCCCCACCTGGCTGGGTCATAACCTGAGTCACCAGCAGTGAGCCCCACAATGGCTGCCATTGTAAAATGCATGTCAGTCCCAACACAGGCCCAGCCCAAACTGGAACATTCTCTGAGACTGCCCCAGTTCAGGTGCAACCCAGGGTGAGAAGTCAGTGTGGGAGAGGCCACCGCTTGGTCAGACCTGGTAGTGGCTGGCTTCTTGACACTGGATGCTTCCTGGGTCTGCAAGACTGCCTCCTGATCTCAGATCCCAGCCCCAGCCCTGGTTCTGCACTTTCCTGTGTCCCATCAGCCTGGCGCTGCTGCATGCCGCATTTCACTTTCCACTTGGAACTATCTGTCCATTTTGTCTGTCTAGCACCTGCTGTAAGCCTGTGAGGAAAGGCCACACATGCCTGGTTGGTGGCTGTATTCCTCCTGTGCTGGCATGGCACAGATCTTGGGTAAGCACTCTGTGACACCTCTGAGCATCCACCTGCCTGTGTCTATCTCTTGTCTTCTTTAAATGGCTTTATTGAGGTATGGCTGGCCTTATCACACAACCCACTCACTGTGAATGCACACTTAGATGAGTTTCAGTGATGGCACCTCAGTCTAGCTTCAGAGTCAACTGCACCTTCAGTGCCGCAGGTAAGTTCCCTCAGGCTGTTCACCAGCAACCCATTCTGCTGTCTCCCTCTAGAGGTATCTTTCCAGCAAATGGCACAAATGGACTCACACCATATGTTAGTATTTTTAACCTTTGGGGAGAGTGTGTCCTGCCCCCAACCCAGGCTGCAGAAACCTCCAGGGCAGGATGGGTTTCACAGTTCTGTGTTCCTGAGTTTAAACTGCAGCTTAGCCTACAAAGGTCGTTACTGTCAGTGAGGGAGTAAAAGAGGTCCCCTGTCTTGCTCATGTTCCCCCATGCTCAGCTCACTCAGGCCACTCTTACAGGAACCACCAGGCCCCATCCTACCTGAACTCTGAATGGTCATATGATGACATACCTGCAAGTGACTGCAATGAACAAACCTATTCAGGCCTATTTCAGGGTCTCAAATTGTCTGAAAACAGCTGTGAACTGGGCACCAAGAAGTAAGCAGGCCTGGGAGGGAGGTGGAGCTTCAACCCACAGTACCTATGCAATTTCTGTTCTCATATGCTGGCCCGTGGGCACTAACAGTAAAAACTAATCCAAGAAGTGGGCTATTCTTTCAAAGACTGGCATTCTTTAGCATTCTGGACCTTTAACTGTCTTTGGAGGGGAGCAAGGACTCTGACACACAGGAGAGAAAGAGAGAATGTGCAATGGGACAGTCCGTAGAAGGGACTGAGAAGACATTGTGCTAAGAGCTGACAGGGCAGTCCCTGGAGGAGCGAAGTGGGAAACAAAGGCAGGAGAAGCTTTCATCCAGGGCGCTGCACAATGGCTGTCCCTCACTGGGCAGGCACATCTGCGGTGGCCACTTGGTGGCAGCTGGAGGAACAATTTGAATCCTGCTGAGTGGGACAGTGGCCACCAACCACAGTTCTTGTAATTGAACCATCTCAGGAGAGAAACTTGATCAATATGACACAGAAAATAAATGGGCCAATCTGCAGGCTCTGTGACCCTGGCAGACAATTTGCTCTGATGAATTAAGAGTTTAAGGCGGGGGGGAGGAAGAGGGAAGATAAGCAGGGCTGTGTGGGGCCTTGCTGTCTGAGATGGGTGCTCCATATTTCCTGCTGTTTCCTCGCTCCATTCAGCCATCATGCTCTGGGTGGCCACATGCAGTGCTCAATGATTGGGTAACATCCAGGTCTCCTGTTCTCTCCTGGCCTGCTGCCTGCCTGACTTCTTCCTGCCCATCTGAGAGTGCACTAGGATGACACTTCCCACACCAGGCCAAGAAGCAGCCCCCTCCTCAGCAGTAAGGGCCCAGCCCAGGACCAGGAAGAGAGAAGATAAGCCACTTGTGGGCACTGGTTGGAAAGCCAAAGGGACTGGCATGGAAACAGATGAGTGTGAGGGAGCTTTGTAGGTTCGGGCCCAGCCACCTGCCTATGTAGGCCTTAAAAGAGCCATCCTTGGGGTCTGGATCAGTGACTGGCCCTCTGAACTGAGGTGCCGCGACCCTCTGCTCTCAGGTTCCTAGGTGCAAGAACTTCTGGTTCCAGTTAGCAACCACTGTTAGGATGGAGGGCAATAGGCCAGCACTAGCTGACTGTCCTGTAATGTGATGAATCATGTCCAAAGTGGGAGGGGTATGTGAGACCTGAGAGACTGTCCTGGCCTTGATGGGTGCCCTCTCAGAAATAGCAGTAACACAGAGAAGAAAGCAATGAGAGCCACAGGGAGGTGTAAATATTCCACCTTGGTTGGATGAGCTGCACAGCCCAGCACTCTCCAGATTGGACCTCGTAGGAAGGGCAGGGTCCAAACAGGCAGAGATGGGCCAGGCCAGCAGAGGGTGTTCTGGGTGAGACTCAGGTTTGAGGGTACAAGGGCCACTATTCCTGCTCCACTTTGCACCAGGCACTGTGTAGGCATGTTCCTTACAATGTTTTTTTTTGTTTGTTTGTTTTTAAAGGATTTTTTTTTTTATATCTTTTTATATTTTATAGAGAGTAATTGTTTTATCTTCAGTGCATATTTATTTCTATTTTACTTTTGACAGATAGAGAGAGAGACAGAGACAGAGACAGCTAGAGAACCGAACTGTGGGAACTCCCCAGTCCAGCATGTGGGTCCTGCCTGGGCCGGAGCCGGGATTCGATCCTCGGTCCTCATGGCCTCAAAGCGAGCGCTCAACCCGCTGAGCCGTCCCGGCTTTCCCACAATTTTTTTTAAAGATTTATTTTATTGTTTTTGACAGACAGAGACAGAGAGACAGAGAGAAGGGGGAGAGCCCAGAGCAGTCTCCATACGTCATCAGTTTTTGACATGGTTTTGTTCCACACAGGTGGGCAGGGGCCACGTAGGGCAAGAACTAGGCTGGGGGCCTCCCATATGGAAGGCATGCCCCTGAGAACTGGGGGCTAAACTGTAGGCCTTTCACATGGGAAGCTTGCCCCGGCAAGAATCAAACTGGGGCCACACCCCAGTTCAGCATATGGGTTCGCACAGGCTAGGGCCAGAACTTGATCCTTGGACCAACCTCAGGGCTGCAAAAGTGAGCACTTAACCTGCTGAGCTATCCCAGCTTCCCTCCTCACAATGTTCTTGACTGTCACATCTGCTTGATTCTGATGCAGGGACCAGCACACCCATTTATAGATGAAGAACACAAGGGATGAGAGACAGAAGAACTTAAAGGCTGTGGAGCTGTTACATGGAGGATCAGATCTGCCAGACTGGCTGGTCCATCCTGCACCGCACCCTGTATTGGAGGACTAGTCAGTGATGGATGGGGTGTGAGGCATGTGCAGGGCTTGGCCAGAAGGGTGTGGGGCTTCTGAGGGCTGTGGGGAGGCGTCAGACAGGTCCCATGTACATGCCCAGATATGGGCTGCCCTAAGAGGCAACCATGACTATATCCTGGGCGGGGCTGAGAAATTTCTGAGCTGTGCAACTCCCCTCCCTCCTGGCCTTCTAATATCTGGAGAGACATGTGCCAAACCTCAGAGTAACCCCTCTGGTTTCCATTATGTTCTCTCTCCTGTCTCGTGACTCATGACAAGGGCAGAGCCCTGGTTGGTCTGCTGCCCATCTGACACACAAATCCTCTGGCCTTCTCAATCTCCCTTCTCTGCTTGTGCTCCAGGGCCCCTGACTCGGAGATGCTGAAAGAGAAATGAGATGGTGTGTTCTTTGGCTAACTGGACTCTCTTTCTGGGATGGTGAGCCAAGCATGCTTCTAAGGAAGTAATATGTACAGTGAATCAGCCAACCCAAAGCCTCCTGCTCTTGATGTGTCTGTCTCTGCTCAGAAAACCTTTGGTTGGGGAAGCCAGGATGGATCAGCAAGTTAAGCACTTGCTTTGCAGCCCCAAGGACCAAGGACTGAATCCTGGCCCTGGTTCATGTGGACCCACATGCTGAACTGGGGTGTCTTTCCCATGCAGGAGGCCTCCAGTTTGGTTCTTGCCCCCTGGTTCAGACCCTGTCTCAAGGGGGTGTACCTCCCAAGCGGGAGGCCCTCTGCCCAGGGCCACCCACCTGTGTGGAATGAAACCGTGTTGAAACTGATGATGTACAACTATGAAGACTGCTCTGGGCCCTCCCCCTTCTGTCTGTCTATCAAAAACAATAAAATAAAATCTTAAAAAACCAAACACCAAAAACCTTTGGTGGCTCCCAGTGTGCCCAGGTAACAAGGATGATTTCCAAAGCCAGGGCCCTTGTGAGTGGCTTGTTTATGAAATGCTTGGTGACAGGGCAGCACTGATTCAAGGCAGCTCGGCCACATGGTGTGAAACTGGGCCATCACCCTTAGGGGCAAGGGAGAGTTTCCACTGAAGTTGAGGCTACAGAAACATCATCACTTATGCCCAAATGAACTTTCATACCCAGATTGGGAGGAATCAGAGGACAGATATCAATCCCTGAAGGAGATGGTGAGCAGGAAGACCGAGGCTCTGACAGCCAGGAAGAGACCTTATCCATCACAGGTCCTTAGTAAATACTTGTGTGCTGACTGAAAGAGTAAGTCATCACTCCTTTGTTAAATCCCACAATGGGTGGTATTCCGACAAGTCAGAACTTCCTTTGACATACTGGAAACTTTTAGATTATTTATTTATTTATTCATTTTGACAGAGACAGAGACAGACAGAGGCAGAGAGAGACAGAGAGAAGGGAGAAGAGGGAGGGCTCAAAGCAGGTCCATAGTTGTACGTCATCAGTTTTCAACATGGTTTTGGTCCACACAGGTAGGTGAGGCCTTGCAGGGTGGGAACCAGACCAGGGCCTCCCACATGGGAGGCACACCCCCTCAAGCCAGGGGCTGAACTAGGGGTTGAGAACCAAACTGGGGGCCTCCCATATGGGAAGCGCACCCCCGTTCAGCATATGGGTCCACAAGGCGCAGGGCCAGGATTCAATCCTCGGTCCCTGGGGCTGCAAAGCAAGCGCTTAACCTGCTGAGCCACCCCGGCTTCCCCATATTGGGAACTTTCCTCAGCTTTGCTGGTACCCTTCATGCCTCTGGGTACACATTTCCTCTCCACCCAGGGTGATCAAACCTAAATTTTTTTAGAAAGCAGCTTTGTGAACAGGAGTGGTGGAAATGATCAGCTAGGAAAAAGCTTATAAAGTTATTTTTCATGTGGAAACTCCAAACTGGGCACCACATCAGGCCCCAAAGAGCAGACACGGGCCCACAGACACACATCAGTGTGCGGCATGTCATGGGTTTGTTAGCAACTTAGTCTCTGGCAGCAGCAGGAGAAGCCCAAGGTATTCTCTTAGCAGAAATGATGGTTACTCGGGCTTAGGGCTGGTGGCTAAGAAACCAGCTCAGAAGCAGAACTCTCAGATCTCCCAGGCGGCAGGGACAAGCCAAGTGTAAATTCTCCTAGTCTCAAGGGTCAGGGAAGGGGGTTGGCTGTCATTGTGGAGTGGAGCCTGGCACATGGGCCTTGGTCTTTCGTGACCTCTCCCAGTCTAGGTAGTTATCTGCCACTGGCAGTGCCAGCCATTTACGACACATCTCAGGGTGGCTCTAGCTCCACTGCCTCCCAACACAAATGCATCACAGGACTGCCTGGCTCCTGGCCCTTCTGCTAGAGAAGGGGACTCCGGGTTAGCAAGGGATGATAAATGCTTTGCTGTCTGGAAGGCAGTGAGCTGCCAGCCACGTGAAGCTCAGCTGCCGCTTCCCTGCCTGACACATGCTGTTAAATTGAGAAGAAAAACCCATAAGCAAAAAAAAAAATCCTCTCAGAGTCATCTGGCTTAATCCAAGAGTATGAGTTGGACATGGTGTGGCCACTGGGAGCAAAGACGGAACTAGCCATTGGAAAGAAATGACTAGAGGAAATGGTGATGGCAGATGGGAGACAATCACAAAGTGATTAAAATGATGGAGTGGCCAGCAGAATGACAAAGCTTCTTGAGATATAATCAGGAGCAGCCTAGGCCTTGTCTCAAATCTCCTTTTGCAGGTCCCAGTACCTGAAGCCAGAGGTTCTCCCAGGGCGAACACAAGAGAGCTAGCTGCCTCTTCAGCTCTGGGCTAAAAGGAACTTTTCTTTGCTGACAGCAAAATCACCAAACCTCAACAAGTGCCTGGCCCACTTCACGCTGCTGCCACATTGCTTTCCTGATGAGGCTTCAGACTGTCATCAGTTTTAAATACCCTGGAATCCTTCAGGAAGGCCCTTGTAAGCCCCCAGAAGCCTCTCCTGAAACTAGACCTGTCCCCACCCTGGCTTGGATTCATATCACTTTTCTCTCCAGGACCCCCTGCACAGCCTCCTCACTGGTCTCCCCTCCCAGACCTTGCTCTAGCCTCCCATCCCTCAGTGCATCGGGCCTGCCGTCCTCTCCAGGCTCCTGAACTGGTCCCCTCTTCCCATACCTGTCACTTTTGCTCTGGCCTAATTCCTGCTTTGTGAGTTCAGAGGCCTCGGCTTTGGCATCAATTCCTGTTAAGAGTTCTCCTCGGGGAAGCCGGGATGGCTCAGTGGGTTAAGCGCTCACTGCAACACCGGGGACCGAGGATCGAATCCCGGCCTCGACCCGTGTGGAACCATATGCTGAACTGGGAGCTCCCCCAGTTCAGTTCTCTCTCTGTCTCTGTCTCTCTCTCTCTCTGTCAAAAATAAAGAAATAAAAATAGATTAAAAAAAAAAAAGAGTTCTCCTCACCTTTCTTTTTTTAAAGATTTATTTTATTGTTTTTGACAGAGAGAGAGACAGAGAGAAGGGAAAGGGCCCAGAGCAGTCTCCATAGTTGGACGTTATCAGTTTTCGACATAGTTTCATTTCACACAGGTGGGCGGGGGGCTGCCCAGGGCGGGAACTGGGCCGGGGGCCTCCTGCACAGGAGGAATGCCCCTGAGAGCGAGGGGCCAGATTGGGGGTCTACCACATGGGAAGCTCACCCTGGCGAGAACTGACTGGGGACATACTGTGAGTGCTCAACCCGCTGAGCTATCCTGGCACCCCCTCCTCACCTTTCTGAACACTTTTGAGTTCTAACTGCACAGCATGTATCCTACATTTGTCCCCAGGAGCTGATGGCAAGCTCCTGGGGCACAAAAGACCCTGTGTTGCTTTCTGCTATCACATAGCATGTGGACTAGCACAGTGCATGAGTGGAGTGGATACCATCTGACTGACTGGCTGACCCAATGCTCTACACCCAAATCACCCTGAAGGGTCAACTCTCTTGCTGGCCCCTCTGCCCCTTACAAAGGGCTGCTCTTGGACAGGGTTAGAGGGAAGTGTGGGCTGTGCCCAGGCCCCTTCCTTGCAGAGTGACTCTTACCTCGCTCCCCAGAGTGACAAAACACAGGTGCAGTGGCACAGAGGGACCTGAAGGCTGGGGGAGCTCATGGAGCCACAGAGGAGGTATGCAGGTCTGGGCAGACAGGGGCAGTTGCCAAGGTGCCTTGACTTCAACCCTCTCCGTTTGAGGAAAGTGCCTCCCTCTCTTCCCTCAGGTGGCTCAGTAGTCCTTGGAGACTGGGTGACAAGGAACCCACACCATGCCTGACCTTCATGTGGATGGTGGGGGGGTGAGTGCAGACTGAGTGTTGGCCTGTGTGGGGCCTAGGGGTTTTCCCTTGAAGCCAGTCTATGCAGAGGCCAGGCCCTGAGCACCCTGAATATGACACACTGTAGACAGTGGCCTGGGGTCAGGACACCAGGGCTCCTAGTCCTAGCTCCTTTGGGGCCCTTCCAATTTCCTCATCTATGAACAAGAGCATTGGCCCAGGTTCAACACCTGAGATTTCCATTAAGATGCCACTAACTTCCCCTCAAAAGGAAGCAGAAGCACTTAACAAAAACTGTTTCCCACAGTCTGTCACTCATGGTTAACCAGTTCCCTGGTTGATCTCAGAGACCATAGAAGGGGCACCCTACTGGGTGCTAGGAGGGCTCCACAGTCTCTTAGCTGAGGAAAGCTGACTACTAACTGAAGCATTTATGGCTTGCAGTGGAGGAAGGCCTGCTGGAGCTGAGAAGGGGTCATAGAATTTGCATTTTTTAATGTTTCTTTGAGACACAGCAGATACTACGTAGATCCTTGGATCTGCTGCCTTGCTGGCCCTTCTGCCATCCTTGAAAACCCCAAGAAGGAAAGACAGAGCAAGCTGGGACCCCCAGTGCCAATCTCCACCTGGCCCAATGCAGCCTTAAAGTGTCTCCACCTTATAAATTGGACAACTTAGGCCCTAGGAGGTGATGTGCCTTGCCCAAAGCCAGGCAGTGTAGTGTGTGTGTTTGTGTATACATGTGCATGTGACACCAAACCAGACAGGAAGAATAACTGGGTCCCCAAAGTCTTACATCACCTACTCTGGATGCTGCTACTGCACCTCTGATCTGTTTCCACATTTTCAGAGTCTGCCCGGGGCCTGTCAGCATGCTGGGGGGACAAGGGAGCTGACCAATAGTGAGCAGGGGTCTGTGGGAGACCAGCGCTCAGGACTGGGTCCTGCCTGGCCAGGAGTGTCCCAGAAACTGGGAGGCCATGTCCCAGGCCCTTGGGAGCAGGCCTAATCCAAGAGAGTGCCCTTGGCTATGCTGAGGGGTTTTATCACTGACTGAGATGCCAGCGATCAATTGAGGCTCACCTCAGAGGAACAAGAAGCATCTGGATTTCTCACCAGAGCTAAAACATATGGTTATACCTTGGCCTCATGCATTTTAATTTCTCATCTTGGGGTGGGGGCAGGAGGGTTGCCTATCACACAACTGGGAAAATCAAATTCAGATGAAAACTTATAAAAAGAAACACCAACCCACAAACAAATGAGGTGATACACCCTGTGGAGCCTGTCTGGCAGGGCAGCGCCAGCTTTGTACCACTAACAGTGAGCTGGGCTCACTGTGGGGAGCTGCCAGTTGCCAGTCTATGGTCCAGCTGGCAGATCGTGATTCTACTACACTTATATGCAGGAATGATATGGTGTTTTCGCAAACTCATCAGCTGTCAATGACACAAGAGTAGCCCTCTCAGGAAGGGATGGGAAACAGGTCTTGGAAATCCTGTGAAGCACACTGGAAGGCAATGGAACATCCTCTGCATCAAACATTGTAACCACAGCCTATTGTAATCACAGCCTACTATAGAAGAGGCTGTAGATATCCAGCACAAGTCTCAGTGAAGGAACCACAGGTACCCCAAAAATGACAAGCTAGGGTGTATGACTGACAGGCCTTAAAAGCCCAGAGCCCCTGCTTTCTGAAACACAGATGTTGTCTCCCTGTCCCTAAGACCCCCTACATTTTTAAAGGTCTAACTAACAAGAAGCCACCTCTTCTAGGAAGCCCTCCTGATTTTTCCATCACTCACCGCCTTACACAGCCAGGACTAACCTAACTGCTGGTTTTGCCTCTCCCATGATACTACTGGCATTGCCTCTCAAGCTACTGCCTTCCTTGGACCTCACCTTAGACCAGGCTCTGTTTTGTTTTGCAAAGGCATCCCCACCTCTTTATAGAACTCTTCCCACTGAACTGAAAGCTCAGAGTGGCCCATCATTGCTGTTGTATCCATGCTCAGAACAGCATCCGAGACTCAGGAAGCACCTATTTGATATGACCTCATCCCACCATTTCACGGTGGCTGAGCTCTGAAAGGGGCAGGGAGCTCAGAAGCAGGCTGTATGACAGCATTCCTCCAACCCCAATTTTCCTTTATGCTGCTTACTTATGGGAAGTTCAAGTTAGGCTGGCACTCTAGACAGAGGCTGCCAGTCCAGTTATCTGCTCTCCCAAGGTGGCAGGAGGTTCAGGAAAGCAAAGGTTCAGGAAAATTTGCAGACAAAAAGTCTGAGCAAGCCAGGCCCAGGCTGGCTTGCATACAGAGGACCCTGCTCCCAGAGTGGACTGATTTATCAACAAGAACCCCCAAGAAAACAATGAGGTCTGCAATTTGGGCGGACAGGACACAGAAAAGGAAGGCTGACAGGCAAACAGCCTTTGAGGGACACACTTAGGTTCCCTGCAGATCAGTGGGGAGCCTTAGAGCTCCTCCACAGGACATGCCCAGGCTGAAGCTCTGAGTAGGCACTAAGGAATGCATTCTCTCCTGGCTTCACTGTTTGCCTGTCACACCAAGGTAGTAACAACAGGCTCAACTGACAGGTGACTCCTGGCCATGGTGGCTCAGTCATCAAGACCAGTTTCTTCAGGTGTAGTTACCAGCAGCACCTGGGCAGGTCACAATCCAGTACTGCTCTTGACACTGCAGACCAGGCCCTGCAGTGGGTTAGTGATGGGTACTGCGAGTCGGGAGTCACATGTTAGATGCTAGCATCCTGTACCCTGCACAGCTGCACCTTCATCTGTGCCCTGCACCCTGTTTGTCTAAGGAGATCTGTCCTTCTAAACTGCAAAGTTGGTCTTGGAAACCTGGAGCTGGAAGGAATCTCAGAATCACTGTCTAACCTCAGTGCACAGATGAGGAAATCGATAGGGCTGAGGAGGAGGATGCTGCCAAGGCAAGGCGGGTAGTTCTAGGTGGTCACCAGGGCAAACCACTCCTGTCCCCCAGCTGCCATCCACCCTTCAGGGAACAGAGCAGTGGGCCTTTCCTTTCTCAATACATGCATTCAGGCCATGCAGACACACTGCTTACTGACATCACTATTCATGTCCCAGCAATGGATGAGCACCGGGATTTAGAGGTGCCTAGGACCAATTTCAGGCCAAAGGCAGAGAAGAGCAGGTCTCAGGGCCTCTTTCTCCTCCTGAGGCTTATCTTCATTTCAGCAACTCCACTAGAAACAGCCTGGTCTTACCTCCCCACCCTAAACATTCCCCATCCCCAAACACTAACTTCTTGTTATTAGCAGTGCTAGCTATAGTGACAGAGTTAATAGAGCAGCATGGGCCTGGTGCCCAGTAGGTGCTGGGGCAATCACTATTTGTTGAGATAATACATACCTATGTACAGACCCCACCCTCCACCAGATCATTCTCAGGTGTGCTAATAACAAGCCAAAATATGGGTGTGCCCGATGTTCCAAGGCAATGCAGGAGACACGGGAGCAGAGGTGGCCTGCCCCAGAACAGAGACTGGATCCGGCTCTGTCCACCAGGTTGTGACTTTAAGCAAGAATGTGGACCTCTCTAAGCCTCAGTTTTCTCAACTATAAAGCGGGGTCATCATGATGATGTGCTATGGGACTTGGGTGGGAACATGATTTAAAAGTCACAAACTGCCCTACAAATAAGAGCCTGTGGTGGGCTGTGTGACGCTGTCCAGAGGAAGAAATGAGGCAAGGAGGACCATGTACAGGTGCTCAAGGTGGGGTCCATGGCATGGGTAACATTAAGAAGCAGGGTCTGTTGAGTGGCCTGGATGATGCGGGCGGTAAGAATACTGAGGTTTCTGGAGTGAAAGGTTTGTTTTGGACCCTTCTTTAAGAAGGAACACAACATCTCTCTTACAAGGGATTTGAACTTACACACACACATCACCAGGTCACATATAAAAACTGTGCTAAAAGCACAAATAAATGAATGGGACCTTATCAAGCTAAAAAGTTTCTGTGCTGCAAAGGAAACCATCAACAAAGCAAAGAGGCAACCAACCAACTGGGAGAAAATATTTGCAAACAATGCCTCTGATAAGGGGCTAATATCAAAAATATACAAAGAACTTGTACAACTCAACAATAAAAAAACAAGCAATCCAATTAAAAAATGGGCAGATGACCTTAACAGACACTTATCTCATGATGACATACATATGGCCAACAGATATATGAAAAATGCTCCACTTCACTAGCAATTAGGGAGATGCAAATAAAAACCACAATGAGATACCATCTTACACCTGTTAGAATGGCTATAATCAACAAGACAAGGGATAACAAGTGCTGGAGAGGCTGTGGACAAAAAGGAACCCTCATACACTGCTGGTGGGAATGTAAACTGGT